>SKCR01040719.1:0-85570 GCA_019454045.1 Zanthoxylum bungeanum
CTCTCCAATCCCTCTGCGATCATAATTTCTTTTAAGTTCAGAATATTGTCAATGTTTTTCAAGTCTTCATTAAGTTATTGATGGTTCCTTTTCTTTCTTCATTTTTTTTTTTTTTTTTTACATTTTATCAACTTCTCTTGGGCTTTCGTTGTATTTTTTGAAAAATTTGTAATAATTTTCTTCATTCTTCTCGAGTATTCATGTTATCTTGGGCCCTCATGAATTGCTTCCTGTGTATTTGTGTGTGTGCTTGCAGTTGTCTCTTGGCAATGATAGTATTATTATGTGATGTTTCTTGAAGGCAATTTGGTTTATTTTTTTACTCATGATAATGTTGAGTGTAAAATCTTTAACCTTTATGTTATCTTTTCTGACGGTCTGTTATGAATATTATTTATGTTTTTGGTACAGGGAAAACAAGAATCTTACAGGAACAGCTCGCTATGCAAGTGTTAACACTCACCTTGGAGTTGGTGAGTTAAGCTATTTTATTGAATTATTGAAGATATTATTTTATTTTTTTGTCAATGTCATGTTCAGATTTGTCAAACTTTAAATTTGACCTAATTGTGATACTATTTTGCTTTCAGAGCAAAGCAGAAGAGATGATCTGGAATCTCTTGGATATGTGCTTGTGTATTTTCTCAGGGGAAGGTTCAACACATAACTAAGTCACTTCACCTTTTCTTTATAAATCTTCGTCATACTTTAACTTCGCTTCTATTTGCCAGTCTTCCCTGGCAGGGGCTGAAAGCAGGTACCAAAAAGCAGAAATATGACAAGATTAGTGAAAAGAAGATGCTTACTCCTATAGAGGTATCAGTCTGGAAAATATGTGGTCCTTCAGATTAGCTTATGATAGAACTCGTGCCCCTGATTCCTCCTCTCCGTTTAACAAAATAAAAAAGGCTAAATGGCAGGTGCAGCTGCACAATATTAACCGGCCAACGAAATAGACAGCAAACAAACCAAAGAAAATGACTAAAAATAAGAACGAGAAAGATACTCGACACCAGACCACCTCCTTTCCTAACCACCCGCCTTCCTATCCTTTGCCATGAATTCAGCCCCCCATTTCTAGATTAATTTTCCATCCCTTTGTGCTGCTACCCAGCCCCTTTTTGTATCCCTTTGGCTCAACAATCTCCTCCATCCCATTGGTCCAGCTGTCCCTCCAATATTTTGCTAAGCTGTCCCAATTAGGCCTTTCTTTGTCCTTTGGTAACTCTCAATTGGGCCCTTGTGAGTCTGTAAAATATGGGTTCTATCATTACCCTCCCCTTCAAGATTCGCCTTGTCCTCAATGTGAAGGTCCGGAAAAGGAGGGACGATAGTCTCATATGGCTCCCCAGTATTTTCAATTGCCGGTGGGCCTTTCCACTTTACCAACCCCTCATAGCCTCCATGGATTAACCGGCTAACTCCTTGGATAGCTTCTGCTGGTACTGACAGCTTACAAGCCATAGTGAATGTCCACCCATGACCAACCTTCCAAACACAGGATTTCAAGACCTTAAGAGGAACCTTCCACCATGTTACCGGTTTCTTCTCTTTCTCGCCAGTCGAGTGCACTTCAGCTCTCATCTCTATACTCACACCCCTCAATTTTTCTTCCTTAGATCCATTTCCACCATCAACTTCACCACCACCCTCAGACTCATCCAATTTCTCCACATGATCACCAAAACTCACTTCAATCTCCTTCCCAATACCCTCAAAGCTTATCGATACCAGCCCATCCTCTTTGGACTCAAACCTGAATCTGACCAAAACCTTGTCTTGCCCTTGAGCTATTGCCATCCCATCGAAACCCACTTGGCCTTCCACACCTCCAATATAACCCAAGTCGCCAAATTTCATCAACTTATTCCTACTAAATCACATTTCTCCAACCCCTTCAAAACCCACTTCCGTTTTCCCATTCCCAATTGTAAGAGGATAGTAACAACCAACAGTTCGCATCGTGAGATTCCAAGCATTCTCTTTACCCCAGGAAAACATGCCTCCGCCAGGTCAAAAATAAGTACTCGAGGCTCTTCCAATTTCTCTCTAATCCCTGCACGTTGGAACTTTACCCCATCTATCACCACGAGGTTAAGACCATTAGCCTCCACAAACAACCCTCTCTCAACATTCGTTATCAACTGTATTACAGGATCTTGTACACACACCAACGTCTTTTGAAAATGCATATCATCTAGTTCTGTCACCATAACCTCATATGCCCCAACACCTAGAACTAAATAAGAACCTTCAACAAAGTAAATCACCAACTTTTTTTTTCCTTTTCCAATTTGTGATGGACTTATTAATTTGCTCCACAAGCTTCAACATGTTTCATAAAAAATACCCTCTCCAGGATCAAATATATGGATCACAAGCACTCCTTCAACTCTTGCATGCTCCACATGCGCAATTCCTATAATCCCTTTATCATATAATTCAAAACCAACAAAATACACCTCCTCGTTGGACATGCTCACAGCAAAAGCTTCAACAGACATGCTCACAGCAAAAGCTTCAACAAAGGCTTCAATAGGTTTGGTATCATCAAATATCATCAACAGAGGTGAAATAGTGACACGGCAGGAGCATAATCTATTTGAAGCAGATTCGGCCCACGTGGTGTTGAGAACGGGGGTAAGAGGCTGAAGAAGTAGGTTGGCACCTTTTGAGTTTTGTTCACTATTTCGGCGACCTTTCCGCCACGAGATTCACCATCTACGTTGCTGTGACGGTTGCTTTTATAGTGGTTTTCAGTCTCTGAAGATTCGCCCGAGGCCGATATTTTCCCCGGGGGTTGTCGCTGCTCACTAACGTCCTCCATAAGGTCGGAGTTGTCGACCTTTTCTAGTCGGGTCACAAGATCCAACTTGCTAGGGTTTTGACCAAATTCCCACCCCTTTTGAATAGACTTCGACCCAAGTCCAGAATCATGTCCCGATTTAGATCCATACCCAAGATCCAATGTCCCTGTCGACCCGTTAGTTGACCTGGAATCGGACCCAAACACGTTATCGCAACCTGACCCGTATTCTTCCTCCGTCTTCTTCGTCAAATTCACTGATGAAGCGTCTTTCTTCACTGCAATTTCTTTGTCCACCATGTCATTTTGATTCTCCCCAAATCGCCACTTAGTACCCAGGTTTCCAAAAACTTTTTCCATCTCTCTTCATTATGTTTTTCTCTTTCTTCTCTGGCCCTAATTTTGGCCACCCTTATCGCTTGGTTCATCAACTCCTCCAAAGAATCGACTCTTCTTAAATCAATCCTTCTTGTTATTTCCTGAGAAAGACCTCTCAGGAAAACATTGATGAAGAAGTCTTCAGTAGCTGGAGGAACCCTCCTCAAACCATATTTGAATTTCGCTATATATTGCCGTACGGTCTCTTCTTGTTTGAGATTCCAAATTTCAGAAAAATCTTCTTCCCAACCCATCTTTTTTTTGAACCCCACCGCTGCTGCTACTTTTTTTTTTTTTACAGCTACAACAATCAAAACACCACCTTAATAGCTATCCTTGCCAACGAAATAGACAGCAAACAAACCAAAGAAAATGACTAAAAATAAGAACGAGAAAGATACTCGACACCAGACCACCTCCTTTCCTAACCACCCGCCTTCCTATCCTTTGCCATGAATTCAGCCCCCCATTTCCAGATTAATTTTCCATCCCTTTGTGCTGCTACCCAGCCCCTTTTTGTATCCCTTTGGCTCAACAAACTCCTCCATCCCATTGGTCCAACTGTCCCTCCAATATTTTGCTGAGCTGTCCCAATTAGGCCTTTCTTTGTCCTTTGGTAACTCTCAATTGGGCCCTTGTGAGTCTGTAAAATATGGGTTCTATCAGCTTACTCTTCAATAAATATTTGTCTTCGATATAAAAGAGTTAGATTAGCAGACCACATTTTAACTTGTAGTGTGTGCTTTAGCCGTATCTAAATCTTATTTGTAATTCTGATTTGTTATTTTGCAGGTCCTTTGCAAATCATACCCTTCAGAATTCACATCATACTTCCATTATTGCCGGTCGTTGCGGTTTGAAGATAAACCAGATTATTCATATTTGAAAAGGCTGTTCCGTGATCTGTTTATTCGAGAAGGTTAACTTGTAACTTTTTAAGTTTCAGTTCTCACATTTACCTTTTCGTTTGTTCTCCAAAACTCAGAATCAAACATCTCTACAATGGGAACACACAGGTTATCAATTTGACTATGTTTTTGATTGGACTATATTGAAGTATCCACAGACTGGCTCCAGTTCAAGATCAAGAGTGAGTAGTTTTATTTCTTGTTGGTGATGATGTGTTTGCTTCTACTTCTTAGTAAATGTCAATTCTTGGAGTTCTGGGCTTCCCTATGGGCCTCTGTTACTGCATAATTCAAAGATCTCTCTTTCTTTGTTTTGCTTAATTGGGAAGCAGCTGTATCCTAAAAGGGATTGCATTCCTAGTCTGTTGATTTTGGGTTTTTGTAGTTATTTTGGCTCCATGTGAGTTTTTAGTTGATTTTTGTATTTTTTTCCTCTTTGGGTCTTTGCATCCTTGTTTTTTGGATTTTTAGTCCTATCAATTCCTGTACATTTCTCTTGTAGATTAATAGACTATCTTCTGTTTCTTAGAAAAAAATGATGATTATTTTATGATTGCCATCCCTTTATTTTAATTTGACAGCCAAGTGGGAAACCAGCTTTGAACCCTGCAGGACCATCAGCTGAAAGAATAGACAGGCCTTCAGGTTAGTTATTTTTACAGCTTCATTTGGAAGCAAGTTTCAGTATCTGAGCACCTGATAGGTGCTATATATGTAAATATCACACACACACACACACACATATATATGTATGTATATATATGTAATACATACACACTAGTGCGGACTCTATATATATGAGTGAGTCTGCAGCACAAGCTTTTGATCTGCTATTTTCTTGGATTTAGGATTCTATTTTTTTTTTTTGAAGTGCTGATTTGATTAATCTATTTTTAGAGCTGATGGTTTTGTTTAATTTTCTTTTTCTTAGAAAAATCACAATTTTCTGCAATTTATTTTTTATTTTTTATTTTTTAATTTGAAATAAAATTGAAAAAAAACTTATGAGGTTTAATATGCATCTAGTGGGACAAGAGGTTCGGGATAGATTATCTGGTGGAGGAGTTGAGGCCTTTGCAAGACGGAATACCTCTAGTCATGGTCTGCATGGTGATCACTCGAGGCACAGATCTTCAGATGATGTGCCATCATCGAAGGATGTGGTGCGTAATTCCTTATTCATAATTTTGTATGCATCAACTCTTTGTTTCTCTGTTTCGTTGCAATGGAGTTATGCTCAGTTTAGTGTTTTTATGAATAGAAGGAATATATTCTCAGCTTAGTTTCTAAACAACTACTGTTTTTTACTCAGCTAGCTGATTCAGAAAGGCCTCGCTCTATATCTCGAAACAATAGTTCTTTAAAGAGGGCTATCATGTCAGGCGGCCGACCAAGCTCCTCTGGCGAGCCTAGCGATAATCGGTCAAGCCGACCGGTCTCAGGCAGTGGTCGCCTGTCTACAACCCAAAGAGTTCAACCTGGGTACGAGTCTAAATCATCATCCTTTTCTCGTGGTGCAGCCACAAGAAGTGGTCGTGATGATGCACTTCGGAGCTTTGAGCTCTTGACAATTGGTTCAGGAAAGAGGAAATAAGCAACAGAACTCTCCAGTAAGATGGATTCTGTATTGAGGATGAAAATTTTCTTTATGCTCCTATGGAGATCCTGGCACTGTACTGGGTTTTACCTCATTTTGTATATGTGTATCCATCATTGGACAGAAAGCTCTTAGTACCTTGTCCGGGATAATTGCCATTATATTATGCTGCTAGACTCCTGAAAGGCAGAGAGAGAGAGAGTGATTTTACTCTAGGGAACTGTTAATGAATAATGATTTTACTCTAGGGAACTGTTCATAAATTTGAAACACTTAATAGTAATAAAAACCTTATATATTCTGAGCTAGTGTAGCTTTTTTGTCACTCCTGTTTACAGACTTCAAAATTTTTACTTGGTACATTTGTGCCGCGCAAGTGTTCTGATTTGGTTTCAGCAGTGTTTAAGTCTTTGCAGCATGGCTGCTGTCTTTTTTGCCGCGTTTGTTGTTGCTGGAACTATGTGGTATGGTTCAGCAACTACACCCATCGAATTATTTGGTCCCACCCGTTATCAATGGGATCAGGGATACTTTCAGCAAGAAATATATCGAAGAGTCAGTGCTAGACTAGTCGAAAATCAAAGTTTATCAGAAGCTTGGTCTAAAATTCCTGAAAAATTAGCTTTTTATGATTACATCGGAAATAATCCTGTGAAAGGGGGACTATTCAGAGCGGTTTGAATATTAGTCGTTGACCGAACCTGAAATTTGCTAAGATCTTTGGAACTTTCAGTTTCATCAATATTTCCTTGAAGTGAATGAATAACAAATTATGTTGGTAAAATAAATGACTAAAGAACATCTCCTTTGCCTAACTACAGCAATGAGATTGCTTCAGCTTCAGCTTCAGCAACAAGGCCAATGTTAATTTACAGAAGATGAGCAATTCATTCAATTTCACAGCAATTCTCTTGTGTTTGACGAAGATAGTGCTAATTATTATTTTTAACATTACACGCCCTAATTCTAAATTAATTGCATCAAAGCACAATTAGAACAGTGGCGTGCATTTTATCAAACACTTGTCACAGAACAGATGCCAACCCATCACTATTTTTCTTTTCTGATTTCTCCGTAAACCCCACAAAGCTCTTCCTTCATCTTCTTCACAATCAAACCAATTCTCTCTCTTTCTTTTTCACTCATACATAAACTCCCAAGCAACAAGCAAGGCCGGGGCAAGCCCCCATTGAAAAACTTGCCGATTTTCTCTCTTTCACACTGAGGCACTCATGAAATAGCATAAAGTTATCTGGGTTTTGTTTTTGTTGAGTCTGTTTTCATGAAATTTTCGGGGGTGGATCTAGGGTTTTCGTTAAAAGTAGCAGCCTAGTTTAATTGGATTGAATTATAATGATGGAAATAGAGGTAGTGGGTGGTGATTCGGCGTCTTTCGACGCGGATTTGTTACAGTTTCCAGAGTTCTCACCGTTGGCTCTCAAATCTAATCCCCATCTTGCTGAAGAGCTCTTTTCTATTTGGCTTTCGCTTCCCGAGGCTAACAAATTGGTACTTTTTTCAATATTTTATTTCTTTATTAATCCTTTAACCTTTTGGTTTTCAGTTGTTGGTTACTTTCTTTAAATGTTAGCAATTCTCTCAGTTTGATGAAATTGTTTCAGTTGTTGCTTTTAGCTTCCTGTAGTAAGAATTTTGGTAATTGAATTATTGGGTTATGCAGAATTATGTATTTAGTTACTTACTTATGTTGACAATAAAAAACAAAATATAGCCAACACCCATGATTAATCCTGCAGGAAGGCAAATCGATAGCAGTATAGTTTTGTTGATGTGGTTTTTGATTTCCAAATGTGAGGCTCAAAATCTCGAGTGTTTGACTTGATGGATATTGACATTTTCTTTTCTTTTTGGTTCATTTTGGACTCATTGTTTGGATGGGTTTCGTTCTCAAAATATTTCTTTTGCGCTGTTTGGACATAGGTGAAGTCTTTGCTGGCTGATGCAAAGGTGGGAACTTCTTTAAATTCCCTTGGGAATTCCACTAGTGTGAATGTTTCTGGCAGTTCATTACCTTCAATGTTCCCAGCTGGCAGTACTCCTCCTCTTTCTCCACGTGCTTCGTCTGGCTCTCCTCGTGTTACTAAACAGAGGGCTGGTCCTTCTTCTCTGGCTTCTCCTTTGAAAATAGTCAGTGAACCAGCACGTGAGGTCATACCTCAGGTATGCACTACTGGTGTACTTATCCGCGTTACTTGCAGATAATATTTGTCTGTACAAGCCACAAGGTGACACTATATTTATCTTGATGATTTGACGAGTAGATTTGTGGTCTCAATGGAACTCTTAAAATTCTTGCAGTTTTATTTTAAAAATGGACGTCCACCTCCAAATGAAATGAGAGACCACTGTGTGTTTGCAATTGATCAGCATTTTTATGGTCACATGGATGGACTGCAAGTACAAGGTGAGAATTCTGTTTGTCTGTTATCATTCTCTTTATAATATTTTCATTTATCAATTGAAGTACTTTAATTTTCTCTCCTTTATATTCCTGTGTTAGAGTTTAAGTCCATCACGAAGGAAATATGCAATCTACCATCATTCTTCTCTACTGCTCTGTTTAGAAAGATTGACGCCGATGTCACCGGTATCGTGACAAGGTAGGTTGTTTACATGTTGATCTGGGCATTGGTGAAATTGCCGATGTCATTGATTATTTGTAGCTTTTGCTATTAAAGTTGTTAACTTTGAATAAGTTTATGTGAACAGAACTATTATTTGTACATCTGAATATCTGATTGAGAGGGATGTTGCAAAATAGTTATTAATACTTGCGGTTGTTTTTTGTTGCTTCACCACTCGTTTACTATTCCATTAAAAATTTATCGTGGTGATTGATGCTCCTCTTTACCAATTGCACTTACCCCTGAAAAAGGAGTTTCTTGTGCGCCTTGATTGTTGGTGTGGACTGAAAGATTTTGGACCTTTTTTTTTTGTCTCTGTTTGTAGTTCACATCTCCAGACAGCTAAATAATAGACTTTGGTTGATGGTTTCTTATAGAGTAGGAATTTCCATGGTTTTCCATGTGTTTAGTGGTTTCCTTTTATTCTTTAGGTGGTTTGCTGGCTTGTACTTGAAAAGCATGGAATTGCTTCTCTCTTTTTCTCTCTATTCAGTTTCCGTGAGAACTGTTATTTGGGAATACTTATTTGCAACATTTAATTGAAATTTCGCTTGCGTTCTATGTGGAACTGTGGAAGTTTTAATACACATAGTGTTCGGGTGAATTTGTTTCCAGGGATTCTAGAAGGGCTTTCTTTGGATTCCTTTTTTCGGGTTTTAGGGGGGTCTTTCTAGCTGTGCTTATTCTTTGTAAGGAACATGGCAGTTTTTGCTATGAATGAACTTTTGGGCATTTTGAAAACTGTTTACGGGTGTTGGATGGTGCTGAAAGTTTTGCCAGTTAGACTATCTTAAACGTGTTGTCTTTGGTTCTCTGTCCTCGGCCATTTTCTTAAGTTAGAGAAATTGAGTGTTGTGTTATCTGCTGTTATGTATCTGGATCTTCTTTCTCTGCTGTCACAGTATGTAGCTACAATCATCACTGGTGTCTATATCAGATTATCTCAATTTGCTTTCACATGATTAGTTTTATTGTTTCTGGTAATGGTAGATACTTTTCTTCTGTATTTAGAATTTTCAGAAGGTGATAACAAGCTGTTTCTTTCGTCCTTCCATTCTCTATGGAATCTTTGTTGGCCTCTTGGTATCTTGAAAGCCAATGATGCTTTGTTTGTGCACACGCGCAAGCATATCTGGGCTTGATCTTGCAGTATGAGCCTGTTTTTCATTTAGAAGAATAATAAAGAGCAAATATTGTATTTATTTTGTGTACTACCAGTACCAGCTCATATTATTTACATGCACAGTCTTGGACACATCAACATCATATATTATATTCTATTATGGAATTCTTGCCTGTAGATCTTCTGGTTTGAAGTCTCTATCTTTTAATCATGGAGCCTTCTGTATTTTCATTGAAAATCCCGTTTCATTAAGATTTTCCATGAACATATTCTTAGAGAAGTGAACTTCTGATTGATTTACTTCAGGTGAACCTTTAGGTCCTGTTTACTTTGCAACTCTTTCCAAATTAGAATGGTATGGTTGTTATTATTATCTGTTTTTCTAACTTGGTTTTCCATGTGATATATGGTAGAGATCAATTTGTTGATTATTGGATGAGAGGCAATCTGTTGACAATGGGTTTAGCAACCCGGATATACACAATTTTAAAGCGACCAGATTGTAGTTATCTTACTCAGGTTCATATGCATTTTCATAAAACTCTTTCTTTAAGGTAAAAAATGCTTCAACTTTTTTTCTGTTTTGTGTTTGTGTGCGTGTTGTGGGGAGGGAGCACTCAACCCAATAAACAGGATTCAGATAAGAGTTACCCGAGCAGAACAATAAACTGCAAAACAAGAGTAAAAAACTTTGTAGGATGCTAGGACTGAAAGCATCAATTAATTCTGGAAAATGAAAATCATTATTACAGAATGAAATATATCATCTGGTTGGAAGGGAAATTGTGGTTGAAGTGATTAGATGTCACTATTCTTAATTGTTCTTCTTGAAAGCAGGATGATTTCAGACCTGTTTTACGGGAACTTTTGGCATCTCATCCAGGGTTGGAATTTTTGCAAAACACACCAGAATTTCAGGAAAGATATGGTATGATTATAACCCATCATCACTCTTTTTTTCTGATTTTATATGTACATAGTGAAGGCAGTGCTGCATTTGAAGTCTCGCACACATGACACATGGGTACTTGAGCAGCTGGAACCTTTGCCCCTAAACTGTTCCTACTCTTATGCATCATGATGTGAATATGATTGAATTTGACTTAAACTTAATTTTGTGTCTGAAAAAACGTTGATAAATATTTATTCCAATCCTGTATTTGATTTCATTTTGAATAGTCCTTAGTATGTATCTAATTAGTTTCTGTTTCATATTTTATTGTGCCTCTCATTCACCACATATGTTGATAACGAACCTAGCATGTAAGAATAAATTTTGAAGCCAATCCCTTATTGAACAAATGAGCTTTAAGATGTCTAGTGCCTCTTCAGGCCCAATTTATTATACTTAGCACCCGATCAAGATTGAAGTGCTGTGGCTTTTGGTCTCGGTAGCTATAAAGTAGCTTATACTCTTGGCTGTTTGATACCGATGGTCTTTACCAAATACTTTATCTGTTATGTATTCAAGATTAATGGCTAGATGAAATCTGGATGGGATCAAAGAAGCACTATTAGATTTCAGTTTACAATTTTCTTTAACATAGAGTACACACACATAAATTGAAATTGACCAAAATCAAGTCAGTCTAATGAAAGATTAAATAGCTAACATTTGTTCGATTGTACGCAATCTTGTATATCATTAGGTAATTATTTTTTTTTTAGCTAAAGCTTATGATTGTTCTAAATAATATTATCAAAATTATTTTTCGTAATATGAAAATTTTATTTGTATCCATCAAGTGTTTAACTTATAATTATTTATAACATAAATACTGGATTACACTTGTAAATATATAAATGTTAAACTCTATATAATACCTTCAAGGACATATTTTTGTAAATACCAGACTTCAGAGTTGAGATGTTTTCAATTTGAAAAACAAACAACGCAACACTTATAGTTAGATATTAAAGGAATAAAAACAAACATATCATTCGTGTATATGCACTAAAAAATAAACGCTACATAAGCTGAATTATGAAAGTTACAAATGAGCCTTAGATGAAATAATATGTAGTTGGTTTTGACTTATACTTTTATGACTTATTTATTTCCTTTGCAATGTAACAGCTGAAACAGTCATATACAGAATATTTTACTACATTAACAGATCTGGAACTGGCCATCTTACCCTCAGGGAGTTGAAGCGTGGAAACCTGATTGCTGCAATGCAGCATGTAGATGAGGAGGAGGACATTAACAAAGTCTTGAAGTAAGTCTGCCTGCTGAAAATATGCTCTGTGAAGTAGTGGATCACATTATTTCCTCTGTGAATCCTGTTCAAGGTGCACTTCAGAGTTGCTCAGAATTGCACTTTGCAGAGCAATTTCTGTTGTGGTATTTGTTGCACTCAGAAGTTAAAAAGTTCCTTTTTTGTTGCTTTCTAGCATCCAGTGGCATAGAGGAACCAACTCGCTGATTTACCATGACCCAATGGCTTTCATTCCTTCAATAGCATTGACCATATTGAAGAAAATATATTCTTCTTCTTTTTGAGTTCATTACTGTGCCACACAAATCCTGTATCATTTTTCTCCTATTTTTTGTTAGTTCAGGTACTTCTCTTATGAACACTTCTATGTAATATATTGCAAATTGACATTTCCCACATTTTTCAAGTGAGAAATAATAGATTTGTTAAGGTCAAAGGGAGGATGCAAACATCAGTGGACTTCTACATATAGAAATTATGAAAATAACACTAGAATTCAGTCTCGTCATTTTTTTGGGAAGTAATCTCTTTTTCCTATTTTTTGTTAGTTCAGGTACTTCTGCTATGAACACTTCTATGTAATATATTGCAAATTTTGGGAGCTCGACACCGACCACAATTTTTTTATCGACAAAGGGAATCTTATCAAATATGGCAATCATGCTCTTACCTACCGGATTGTTGATAGAATTTTTTCTCAGGTTCACGTTTGTCTCACCTTTTTGTGTATTTTCTTAGTGTGGTTAACAAGTTTAGCTTCGAGGAAGAGAATGCTTTTCTATGCATATATGTAATATATGAAACTATTTTTCTCTCATCGGTGCTTTGACTTTATTTCAGGTTCCAAGGAAATTTACTAACAAAGATGAAGGAAAGATGTGTTATGAAGATTTTGTTTACTTTATATTGTCAGAAGAGGATAAATCTTCTGAACCTGCCTTAGAGTACTGGTATGTTAACTCTCTTTTTCACTATTAAGATGAAATATAAAGAAAGAAACACTGCACACTTGGAGGTATTGTTGTTTTCTGGACAAATTAAATTTTAATACAATGCCCAAGAAATAGATTAAAATATTTTTACATACGGGCATGCAGTTAGGTGCTTCTCAGGGCTCGGAGTAATCCTTGTTGTGAGATTTAACAAAACAGCAGGTGTGCTGGCACCATTAGGTGAAGATTTAATATTGATGCCTTAGTTCTTGTTGGATTGTGAGGCATTTTGCTCTAATTATCTTTCACTAATTGTTCGTAAAAGGAAAAACTTTCATTTCATTTGACTGTTGCAATACGCCAATACCTCCATGTAAGCTTCTGACTTTTTTTTCCCCAAATGAACGAACACAAATATACCTTGGCTGAGTTCATCTGAGTTTTATCGTGATGAATTTGACTTGGTCGGAGAAGGTAATTAGCTTGGTGTCAACATGTAAATAGGGAACTTGGCATGTCTTATCATGCCAATATTTGTTTGTGTAGTTATTTAAAGCAAATATTTGTGGCAATTGAATTATCTGTCCCTTTTGATGTTAAGCAAGAGATATATGCACAATTAGCCAGAACTAGATTAGCATAGAGAGCTTATCAGCTGTGATTATTCACCCCCCACATCTGCTAATTCTCTCTCTTCATGTAACCTTTATGTGGGCTTTAGATTGCAATGGATCATGTAGTCCTACTTCATTTCTTATTAGTTATTTTGTTGTTGATATGTCAGATTACCTTTGAGATTTTGCTTGATTCAGGTTTAAATGCATTGATTTGGACGCGAATGGATTGCTCACACCAAACGAAATGCAGTTCTTTTACGAGGAGCAGTTGCATAGGATGGAATGCATGGCCCAAGAGCCTGTGTTATTTGAGGATATATTATGCCAGATTGTAGACATGATTGGACCAGAGGTCACTCTTGGTCTTCCAGTTCTTTGTTAGTTTGTTTAAGTATCATTTTGGCTTACCCGATGTGATTGGCGATTTTTAATGTTATCTACAGAATGAGGGCTACATCACTCTGCGCGACTTGAAAGGCTGCAAACTTTCTGGAAATGTTTTCAACATTCTTTTCAATCTCAACAAGTTCATCGCTTTTGAAAGCCGTGATCCTTTTCTTATTCGTCAGGTAAGTTTGTAGTTCGCTTATTACAATCTCTACATCAAATTGCGGGGGAGTCTGAATACAAGATACTGATTGTGTTAGGAGCGTGAGAATCCAAGTTTGACAGAATGGGATCGCTTTGCACACAGAGAGTATATAAGACTTTCCATGGAAGAAGATGCAGAAGATGTTTCAAATGGAAGTGGAGATATATGGGATGAGTCGCTTGAGGCTCCCTTTTGACAATAATTAGGTAATGTTTTATGAATATTATTAGATTTAATTATTCGTCTATTTTTAGTGTTATTGTAAACTTTTTATTTCAATTCCATGGATTGTGTATATATTTGATATTTCTATTGCTGTAGAAATTCATTGTAGCTCAGAGAATACAAGAAGTGAATAATCTTAGGTTTGTTTTTGAAATTTATTTATTTGTAATAATTTTTCTTTTTTAATTACATCTAAGATGAAAGAAATAAGTTGTTTATGTTTTAAAGTTATGAACTTTATAAATGTATTTATAGGATTGGAAATGAAAATATGTAGACCTTTTTAAACTATAAATTAATCTTTTCCATTTTTGGATGAAGGATTTATCATTTAGATAAATTAAAAAATGGTAAGATATTTTAGGGGTGGTAAAACGAATCAACAAATCTAATTTGTATCGAATCCTAAACGAATAAAATCAAAATGTGATAGATTCGTATTCGATTCGTTTATTAAACGAATTCTAATATCAAGATTCGTATTCGATTATTTAATTAAACGAATTGAATACGAATATTCGTTTATTCATGGTATTATTCAATAATATAATTACTATAATTTATTGACATTAATTCTTTATAAACATAAATATATGAAATATGTAATTAATATAGTTACTAAAAATATCCACCAAATATCGACAATATTATTTTTTCTATAATAATTAGTTATAATTTCTCGAATCTTAATTGAAAAACAATAATAACTAATAAAAGAAAATAATAAAACGAATCATAAATGAATAAACGAATTAATGAGCTTAAATTCGTTTTCGATTTGTTTAATAAACAAATCGAATTGAATTGACTCATTTATTAAACAAATTTATTTTCTCAAACTCGTATTCGCTTTAAAGCGAATCGAATCGAACGAATAAATGAATTTTAATCCAAATTGTCACCCCTAACATATCTCAGTAGTAGATAATCAATTTAAAAATATTATTTTCTGATGAAATTTTGATTTAAAAAAAACATAGGAATGTTTTCCCATACTATAAGAAATGGCATAATTGATTACTTGACCATTTAAAATATCATTATGGCCTGCAATGATGCTATCGCTAATTATTTTTTAAAATTTAATTATTCTGACTAAAATTGGATACTATTGTTCGGACCAAATTTCGAAACTCATGCATCTCTCTTTATAGGAGGAGAAATTATATTCCCAATAATGGGGAGATTTTTGGAGACTCTGCAAATGGCAGAGCAGAAGTCCATCACTGGGCTAAGCGCCTAGTGGCTAGTAAGAGACTATAATTTAGGATTTTTTTTCGAATCCCACCAGTAGCGGTTCTCGGTTTCACAATTGTGGAACCAAGAGTTGGAATCAGACGGTTTCATTTTTTGAAATTAATTTAAAATTTTAAAAATTCATTTAAAAAAATAGAAATGAGATATTATTAATATTACTAAATACAAATAATGGAAAAAAATTATTACATTAAATTAAAAATAAAAGAGCTTGAACTTAAATTTATAAAAATTTAAGTTGGAGAGGAATCAGAGTTCATGTAATTCCATTACATATTTTAGTCCATTATAATTATTTACTCATCATCGTTATCTGTTATTGTTGTTGATCATTTAGCTCACATTCCGCTTACAGATGCATTGTCGAAAAAGTCTTTAAAATTCTTGGGGGTATTTTCTTGTTGTCTCAGATCAGCTTTGGTCCAATCATCGACACGTACAATTGCTTCTAAGGTGCTTGGATGTAATGAAGATCGTCTCGCTTCCAAAATATTTCATCCTAAGCTGAAGGTTTGTTCAACCGCAATTGTGAAAACATGTGCTGCCAGCACATATTTAGCAATAATTGATAAAACATGATAGGCATTTTGATGTCGATTCCACCAGTCAAGCACTTGAATTTTTTCACAAGGAAACTCGAAATTTATTGATAAATATTATCTAATTCCGGGTTGTTGGTCGCAATTTCCTTCTGTTTTCTATTTCGTTGTAGTAACCAACAATCATCTATGCTATGTCTTGAATCCGGTACGGGTTGGCTACTAGATTGAGTTATTGAGTGCAAGTTGTATCTAGTGACATAATCATTAAATCATTCTATTAAATCATTTTTTACTCCATTTATAATTTTTCTAACATTAATTTCATCATCTATTCCTAAAAATTCATAGTAAGTTTGTAAGCCACCATTCAAACTTTCTAATTTAAATTTATGATCATTCAAATCTTCTAATTTAAATTTATGATAAAAAACTATAGTAATAAGATAAAACAATGAAATATTTTTAAATAAAATCAATAATTTTCTCTTTATTACAGTAATAACACCAAATAAAATAATATCATTAACATTTGAACTTTCAGCATGCTCATATAGACTACCAATAATATTTAAACATTTAATAAGAAATAAATTTATCGTTGGATAATAAACACCATTAAAAATATTTGTTGTATCATTAAAAACTTTTAAAATATCTAAAATTCTTTCACAAATATCTCATTGATTAGGAAAAATTGTTATTTGTTGACCATATTAGGGGAAAAAACTACATAATACATGTTTGTAAGCAAAAGCTTGAGTTAAAAGAAAATAAGTTGAATTCCAACGAGTTGAAACATCTCGTGAAAATTTTATTGGTTTAACACCATTTAATTTACAAAATTAGGTCAATTCTCTCTTAACATTAGAATATGACCAAATACAATTAAGTGCAGTTTTAATAGGATTAATGTGCATTTCTAATTCAATGAAACCATTTTAAACACATAAATTAAGGATATGACATGTGCAACGAACAAGAACAAATTGGACCCCCAAATTTGATTGACATATTTCTTTTAATTCTTTAATTGATGCAGTATTTACAGATGCATGGTCAAAATCAATTGTTAAAATTTTACCTAATAAATCATATTCATCAAAATTTACTCTAATCAATTTATAAATATTATATGCAGTATGTTACTCATCAAAAATTCTAAATGTAATAAGTTATTTTTGTATGTACCATGATGTATCAATCTAATGACAAGACACTCATTTATGAATGTATTTACCAATGGTCACTTCAAATATCAGAATAAATAGAAAGACGACATTTAATATATTTAAATAATTCATTTAAAATAAATTTACCATCTTTGTATAATTTAAAATTTTGTCATTTTGTTGTATTTCTAGGCATTTTACAAATGGTCACTTCAAAATTTTATCTCCCCAAATTTTACACTAACTGCTAAAGTTTGGATTCGTTTTTTCCACTTTATAGACGAAATATCCCAACTGTGTAAGAGCAAGTAACAAGAATATATAATGTGAACTTATAACTATATCTAGCACCCAAGAATAGTTAGTTGAACGTAATAGTCCCATCACGTACCAGATAAGTTGTGCTGGTGGCGAATCCCGGAGTGTCCATAAATTTAATAACATAAATCCCGCAATCATACCCGTTGGGTTGGGTTGGAACTCATATACCATTGCACACTTGGAAAGACATGAAGCTCCAAGGTTCTGGGAATGTGTTCAGTATATAACTGCGGTGGATAACATCCAGCGCTTACAACTAAATGAGAAAATAAACTGGTTATAATAAAAAATTATGCATAATAGATATACAACAAAATAATGAAATAAAAAAAAGTGAGATGGAATTACAATAATATTCACTTGATTTTATCGTTTACACACTCGATGACCACTCCGTAAAGAATCCCAAATCTCATAAACTTTTTCTTTAACCTTAACCAATAACATGTACCAATGGAAATCTCCGTCGTGGATGTGCACGAATATCTAGTGACAAGTAAAGAAGATATAAGGATGCAATTAAGAAATAGTAACGTAAAAATTATAAATGAAGCATAAGGAAATATATATACTGTACCTGTTGGCATCTTTGCAGATCACACATATAATGATCTTTCAATTGGGAAGCTCTACGAAATGAATCATATTGTGCATTTCGCTCTAGTACCATTTGCTACATATTCAATTATGGAATCGAGACCAAAATATTATGACTTGGAATGAGATAAAAAAAAAGCAATGAAATTACAATAATCAGGTTTAATGGTACAACGAAAATACTAACAACAAAAGTTGTCGGTAAAAACCAATTGATTGGTTCATTAGTTCTTTTCAAAGACTCCTCTATGGTGAGGTACTCAACTTTCATGCAAATGACCTGAGGAATAGGTAAGTTATTATTACCTACTTATACGAAAAAATCAGTAAAAATCAATAGATACAACCTCGCATTGAACTGGTTCACCAGGAAAAAGTGACAACAAGCTACCCCGTGTGATATGTTCATGACTTGTTCGGAAAATAATATCACTGCAAGCAACCCGAACATGAATTAAAAAAATTTTCATTCGAATATACATATATCGAAAATAAGTCAGTCTATGGTAGTAAATGATTTGGTACATTTTCTCAGCGAATTTATTAAAATAATATTGAATTATCTTCAAATGATCAGTATTGACTGCCTTGTTCACCAAAAAAGGATCAGCTTTAAATTTGGACATTGCGCCTGTTGAAACAAGATCATATGGCGACAATTGATAAGTCCCTGACTTTCTGTTTCTCAGTGGCCGATTAGGAATTAAAGACATGTCTAAGTCTTGAGCCTCAGCCTTCTGTCCAACTATATCCATCGAGGACTAGGTGACAGAAAATAAGTCATAAATTATATTCAAATAATAACAATGAAAGTAAAATAAAACATATAATTGCTTGTATTCATACCTCATCCTTTAGAAGAGTGGAGCATGGTTGAGGGTTGGCCATTGATTCATTAAATGCTGCTGCAAGCTTCTGCTTCAACTTGAAGGAGTCGTCAAGAGAGGACGAACTAATGGTAGTTGGTTTTTTATCACGGGCATTTACATCCTTAGCATCGACTGGTTGTTCAGCTTCAAAGATAGGGACCGACGTCGGTTCATCAGTCGGACTCGCTTGTTCTCCACAAACATGGGAATTTATCTCTAACAAATATTCTTCTAATTTATCAATCTTTTTTTTCAATTGGTCCACTTTATTTTCCATCAATTTCATGCCTTGCGAGGTTTTTTTGGCATGTTCTCCTATAGTTTCCTGAATTCTTTGTAGGCTTGTCATAACTGGATCGAAATCTTTCGCACGTACAAAATTGTCTTGGTGGCCACTATCCTTCCTCATGGGAACCTATTTAAAATTTAAAAATAATAAGTAATTTGTTAATGATAACTTGAAGCATACCATAAAAGGAAATTATTAACTTAATTTAATACCGCATTGTTCCCGAAACCACCAAATTTTTTCTCCCATTGAACAAATTTTTCTATTTCTGTGGCAGTCCACTGCATGATAGGCCAACCATTCCTCGGTGAAGAGAGCTGGTAAGTAGAAGACGACATATAGAAAATCTGCCGAAACAAATAAATGTCATAATCATAAACATGGACTGCATGGTGGTAGCACAAACATGACGAAATTAAAGAAATCAAATGTTATTCATTTCATACCATTAAAAATAAAACACATCCTCTAATTGAAGAAATTTTATTTTCATTGACCTTATTCACTCAATTCCATAAAAACTGTAAACACCAGGTTGCCCAATTTTTAAATCTAATGGAGCTGACATCTTTCAATGCATGCAGGTAATATGGGTTGATGTACGCGGAAAGAGTAGGACATAAGATAGTACTGATAGCAAACAAACAAAAAAGAATAGAGAAATCATCATCTGCAGTGGTAATACTGCTTAGTCTCTCAATCACAATTGCTATTGGGATCCCTTCTTACTAGTACAATACCGGGCTCTTAACTCAGCTATGTCCTTGTCGTCCCCGTAAGTCTCAAAGTTCGAACCCCCATCCTCAATACCCATAATTGCAGTAAAAGTATCAACATTCATACTGTATTCAGTTCAATTAAGTGTTATTATCCCTCTCTCCACGACACATTATTTAACCAACCATCTACATAACTCTTGTCGCACTCTCCCACAGCTGAGACCCAAGAGACTTCCAAATCCAAGCTCTCTTACAGCTTCTTCTTGTTCAACACTAAATGTGGAAACCATTTTCGAGAATCGAGTGACACTGCATCTTGATATTCCTCTATAATTATGGTCTTTCTCTTATACCTTATCCACTGGATCGCGTAATAATCCACGAGGCCACTTTTCGTGGTTGACAGATTCCTTATTATACTTGTTCACAAAAGCAACTTTCTGTTCCAAGGTCATTTTCTTCCAATTCGTTCCTATGTCACCTTTTATCTATAACCAAATAATATAGTCAAATAAAAAAATATAGATAAGGTTAATAAATCAAACTATAAAGTTAAATAACAAAGAAAAGTTAAATAGTAGATTGCATACCTCTTTGGTCACTTTAAGACCTTCTTCTTTCAGCCGCTTTGCTTCAGACTTGCTGTCGAGACAAGTCAAATTAATTTTGTATGTACATAATCAAATAAACTTATTTAACTATTGACAATATTTGGTTAACTAGTAACTTACTAATAATAGCACCATGCGTGCTTGCCCGGTCCACGAGGTTGTTCATTCGTTTCAATCCTCTTTTGTTTAGCCATGATGTTTACAACCAATGACAGAGATGATGGACTACGAATACATCAACAATGATAAGTAAATTAATATAAAGTTGGAAAAAAGCTTGACAACCACGAAGATCAAAGGTTAATTTAATTTAAATAGAAGATCTTTTATATCTTCTATTGGAATCATGAAGATCAAAGGTTAGGTTAGGTTAGAATATAAGTGATTTAACTTAAATTAACAAAACTTACAGATTACACTAAAGCCAAAATTTAATTAAGCCAAGATTATTCATGCATAACATGATCACCACATTCATACACACACACATATAAATATATTTAACTAATCCAATGCATGTTCCCAAACTTATTGATATTTACGCAATCGACCACTTAGCAATGAAACCTCCAATATGAAAGTCCACAGCTGCTTCTTTACCACATATGGTTTATTTTCTCTTCCTTTGCAGTTCATTGAAAAATTTTCCCATGTGGGGCAATGCATACCATAGAACAAATAAAGCATTCAAGATTGCGAGCACTAAAAGCCTAATGCTCCAATGATATGGACAATACAATATTTCATAAAAACGGAATACCAAGCGTGTACACATTACAATGTTTCATAAAAACAGAATACCAAGCGGAATATTTCATAAAGAAAGAAACATAATCATCAATGGCAAAGTTTAGTAAAGTATGTTAGAAATCACTAATTAAAATTCCATGCATAACACATTACAATGTTTCTAGCAATTTCAGTTAAAAAAAGGCAGACATAAGCCATTTCAATTTAAATTAACCTGCTTCACATCATGTACTTAAAACCCCAAATTTAAAAAGCAGAAATCGATAAAAAATTATAAAAAATGATAAATATTTGGTTCATAATTTATCTTCAGAGCCTTACAATAATTCCGCATTCAATCCTCCAATCCCCTACTCAAAAACCGACTTCAATCCTCCAATCCTTCTACTCAAAAACCGACTTCAATCCTCCAATCCTTCTACTGAAAAACCCAAATCTGAATGCGAGTTTTCTGCATTCAAATAAAAAAGGAGCATATTTAGCCAAAAACCTAACAATCCATGAACAAGAAACCAAATTTAAGTAGCCCAGAACAGAGAATCAAGAGATACAGTGGAATGCTTTGAAGGAACCTGGAAATCAAGTTCTGGCATCACATAAAAATATAGAATCAGCGATGGAGAAGCAGGCGTCGACGTCGGCGATTTTAGGGCACAAATTTCCCTTATTCTGTGAGACCGAGAGATCGTGAGAGTGAGAGTTGAGTGGAATTGATGACACAATTTTGGCTTTGTGAGACAGAGGGATAGTTCGTGAGAGATGGATGAACAGGGAGAGACGAGAGGGAGATGAACAGGGAGGGACGTGAGAGAGATGAGGGTTTTTTTTACTTTTATTTACCGGTTTTCCCGGTTTTTTTTTTTTTTTTTTTTTTTTTTTTTTTTTAATTTTTTTTCCACTCACCGTTGGATCACTTGACAGTGACAGTGATCCAACGGTGGGGGTACCCAGGGGTACGTCATACCCCTGGGTAACACAGATGCACATAATCAGATACCAAAATTTAAGCAAAGGTATCAATTGGGTACTCCCTGTTAAATATTATTTAAGGTTTAAAAAAAAAAATTTGACTTTTTGGTTCATTAAACAATTTGAAACAGACTATTCCAACTCCATTTAAAAAAAAAAAAAAACCCCAAATCACGAGAAAATGTAAAACAATAAATAGTCATATACAGCCATCCTTGAAATCTATATATTTAGTTGTTTGAAGATCCTTTGCGACAAATTGACAGTTATTTAAGATTTTTTTTTAATAAATTATGATCGATAATTATTGAATAATAATTTAAATGTAATTTAATTTTAACGATTTATTATTATTAAAACACTCACTGACATAAGATTATAAAAAATTTATTATAATTTAACTTCGTACTGCATCAAAATTAAGTTTAATTCATATATGCAGTTTTCTTTCTTAGAAAAATATTATCAGATGTATTATATTATTGCTAGGGGTTAGCAAAATTGCTAAAAACCGAGCTGAACCAGGGGGTTAATTTCGTCTTTTTCTTGGTGCAAACACCAGATTTTCATTCAATAAAATAATGGAGTCTTTTAAGAAAATACGTTGTCATCAAACAGGTGAATTCATTTTTGGCAGAGAAGGTGTGTGAAAATAATTAAAGGACATGTCCCAAAAAATAAAGAATACTAACATTTACTTGATTCGACACTTGACCTATATACAAGAGGAGAGGAGATATTTCCACGACTTCAGAAGAATTACGATCGGTGTTCTTTTGTGTATGAGTAAGCATGGTTGTGAATGAAATTAGATAGGAATTATGGTGCATAGGCTATCCTTTTATAGATAAAAAATGCTACACATATATAAATTCTTACTTACAATTTCTACACTCCTCTCATTGTAGCTAAATAAGTTGTTCTATTCTAAGAGAATTTATTTTTCACAATTAAGGTAGGATTAGGATTCACTACTGTAAGTGGCATAATTTTTCTTCTCTTTCTTCCGATAATATCCCGAGTTTTTAGAACAGTTCTGGAAGGTTTCCGAATTAAAGTTTAGGTTTTTGGAACTATATGATGTTCGAAAATAAGAGTTTATGTCTTGGAAAATAGGTCAGAATGTTTTAAAGTGAAGCTTCGTCGTGTTGGAAAACACGTGGTTTCGAGAATCGATCGCGCGATCCTCTTTATATTGTTATACGCGGAAAGTTTGTTTTTTCGGCTATAAAAATAGCGAACGAACTCCTATTGAGCTGATTCTTGAACCATTGGACTTTTTTTTTTCCGAGACGAACAACTTTCGTGTTGAATATTTTTCAAAATATACATCAGAAGGGCTTCCAAAATATGAATTTTCGAGAAAGCCTCATGACATGGACTTAGCTGTAATTTTACGGGGGCCAAAGCATAATTTCACAATTGTCTTCAACACACTCCTCACCCTCACCCTCACAACTCAAACACTGCTTGCATGCCATGATAAGTATTGTGCCCATAGCCAATACATATGCAAAGCTTTCATCTCTATATTTCTTTATTAGCTATTGCTTGAAACATATGCTAAAGTTATTTTTTTTTTTGATAGGGTGGTGTTAGGAGGAGTAATGGTTAGGGGTGTGTGAGTATTTTTGTTTGGATTAGGAGACAAACAAATATAGTGGTTAAATGATAATTAGGCGGGGTTTGTTAGGTTGAGATAATGAAGATTATAATGGGATGTGTAATTACAATAACTGAGCTTTTGTGATTAAAAAATTATTTTGTCTATACTTTTGAACTTTTGGAAGTAAAAGGTTAAAAAGATTTTTTAAAGATTAAGTTTTCTAAATTACACTTATTTTATTTTATAAAATTATTTTATTTTCATTAAAAATCTTCAAGAAAATTATTTATTAAAATAATTTTATAATTTTAATAAAAACTTCCAATGACAATCAAATAATAGAGTTGGTTACCTACTTGACAAAGTCTTGTATATCAGATTGTATTATTTGAATATCATTAGCTGTATATAACTGTCATCCAGATATATAGGATTTAATTTAAACTTCCTTCCTAGTTTATAGGATCTTCAACCACTATTGGTTATTCTCATGGTGTATTTATACGATCGATTAATCAATAAGAATCATTAAGTTTTACAATCTTGTTATGATATCAGAGCAAAACCAGAGATAACAAACTCCAATTTTTTCCCTCTTCTCAAATACCTCTCCTTTCTTTAATCTCGAAACCATGGCTAACACTTCACCTTGCATTATCAACACCAATGAATCACACAACACCCTTATCAGCATTAATGCTGCCGCCCAAACCCCTCTAAAACTCAATCCGCCATCTGCAGTGGCCGCTCAACAACAACCCCCCCAGTGACGCTTCTCCACCACCAGACCTGGTTACCACAACTGTAACAACACCATCACAAGAACCTTCTGTTAGGATTGGTGCTCAGAGTGCCAATCCGGATCGTATTTATGTCCGATTCATGAATACGAATAATTCTTTTTTCCATAATATTACTTATTTAATGGTAGCACCTATTGTCTTTTATATACATATTCGATCTAATTACGATTAGATATCTAATTATGATTAGATTGAAACTAAATCTGATTTAGTGATACGTGTGTTGGGTTTTCTAGGTCAAACCAAGATCATTTAAGCGATGAAAAGTGCGAATACAACAAAGTAAAGTTGCGGAAATACTCACTTTGATCAGATTTGCGATGCGAAGAACACAAAAATTTTCTCCTCCATTGAAGCTCTCGGCCAAGCCCTCTTTGTGCTCCATGTGTTTGCTTCAAGCTCCAAGCTTTGAGAATGATGATTCCATACTCATGAATGGGTTTCCCTATCACATTTGTGAGACTCCTTGTGTGCTAGCACTTGTGAAAATTTGCAACAAATCTTCCAATTTTCCTTCTTTAAATTCGGCCAAGCCTTAAAATTTTTGAGAAGAAAAATCTGCTCTTTTTCCGTGAGGGAGAAGGAGAGGGAGAGAGAGGATGAAGTTGTGTTGGTTGTATTTGATTTCAAAAAAACAAATACAATTACCACTTTCCAAAAAGGTACAAGGTATTTAAGCCTTCCATCTACTCACATCACTCAAAAGTGACATCCATCACATCACTCAAAGTTGATGTGACTTACATCACAAGAATGACTAATGATGTGACGCGTGATGTGACTTGTGGGCCCCACTTGATTCGAAATGCGAGTGGGCCCGCAAACACTCCCGGGCTCGGGTTCCCTAATTCTGAATTAATGAATTTTCCGTTGCGACGTAATTAAATCAAATTTAATTAAATAATTATGCCTAGCAAAATTACTATTCACGTCTCTAGCGAATTAATTCTAAATTAACTCGTTCGCCCGAATTAAAATCCAATTTTAATTCCGCGTCGAAATATAATTTCGTTTAATATATCGAATATATTATTTTATCGATTAATTCCAAATTAATCGTTCTCTCTCTTTAAATAGTCCGTAATTAATCCCAGATTAATTTTCTCTCTCATATAATTAATCCTAGATTAATTATCTGCGAGTCATACGTCATCGGTGAATCTTCGGGAAGCGACCCATGAGATCCCTGGATATGTTGGCAGTAAATCCGGTCGTCGGACTATCCGAACACGTACGTACCTAGTACTACGTTTTTACCGATTTACAAGACATGGTTGGCTTCTAGCAAAGCACCGTGCCTACCAAATTCTCCATAAATATTCTTAAAGGAATATGGAATCTATATTAGGCGTATTATACGTAGTATTGCGTATTGCGATCCAGTATCGGATGTCACGTGCTAGGCCTGGGGCTAGAATTGTGTCTGCCTCGTACGAAGCACATATCGGATCTCTGGTAACTAGTTTCTATAATCGGATAAACATGACCTAGTCATATTATCCCGATAGCTGCAGCATATAAGAGCACTAGTTCCGTATCATACGTGACCATCATCTCCATATGACTGGAGTGATACTTCCGTCTTGACATCACACCCAATACACTACGATTCTCAATATACCTAGAAGAGGCGTACACAGAACCTGTTAAAGCCCTGGATGACCAAAACCAAAGTATATTGATTGTCGCAAGTATTAGCGATGCAAGTCTCAGGTTAAGAACAAATACACCTACCCTGATTCGGACTTCCATAGACACATAGTCATACTACCAATGGAAATATGCCGTTATGCTCCCATAACACGCACAAGTGCAATACTAGTCTATTCCGTATTATCGATGTCCAATCTCGATAATACTACGACTAGGGATGTTTTAATGATTAAACCTTAGTGGATTAATACTGTCTCATATCTTATTAATCCGGAACTAATCATATGGACTCTTATCATTTATATATCCCGGTAATCCAATTACAAATGATAAAAGAGCAATTTCCTCTCTCACATAGTTAATTTGTACAACAACACAATGTTATGTACAAATAGTGATGCTATGGGTCATAATTGTCCAACAACGTGTATATTAGACAAAGACCATATGATTTACAATGTAGTGCTCAGTTACAATGTAGTTTGTAATTGACATTGGGAAGCGTCACTATAAGTTGTATATCCTTAAATAAAGTTTCTGGTCAAGATTTACTAACACGGGTCGGTTAGCAAAATCCACTGAGACCAGTACATGTCGTATATCGTAACTTGGTCCGATGGTTTATCCCAATGAACCATGAGTCTTGAGAGACTCGTATAGACATGTAGATGTTTATTTGATAAATAATGAACGACTCACTGAAGATTTCCTAATAGATGGTACACCAACGTCAATAAGAATCTTCTCGAGTTGAGCGAGCATAGTGGTCCTTCGACTTGAGATACCACATTGGATATATGAGTTATCCTCCACACTTTGATGGCAGTCACGTCACCGATCTATTTAGACCAGACCTCCGCCTGTTCGTTGGGTATGGACTGATGCTCATGATATCCAGTGCGTATCAAGATAGAATTCGCCAGTCCCGTGTACAAGGCATAGGTTTCCTACATGTGTTTGCGATCTAGTAAATTCATGGCCGTGGTATAACTTCAGAAGTGAGTTCCGAGTGTTATTTAGAGATCGTAAATTTGAAAGTAAACTATATTATACCATAAAGATTTGACGTTCTTATCTATATCCCAGATATAATATGGATAGCCTGTGACAGAGGGATTATACGTATGCAATGACCCCGACTTGCATAGTTTAGCGAAAATATCGGTGGTCGTCATAATTCACGAGTGAGTGAATTATGGACATGAAATTGGATTTCGTGACGGATAAACCTAAACTTAGAGAGTCCCACAATATGAAGTGTACTCATTGAGCACTTGGGCAACACGTTATGAATAATATAGATTATTCATAATAATTCACCGAATTAAATGAGTTAATTCAAATTGTTAAACAAAAATACATGCGTTAGAGGCATTTCGGTCAATTAATAATTAATGTGTATTTGTATTAGATACAAGATTTGATTTGATACATATTAATTATTTGTCAAATAAGACTTTGACACATGACATTAATATATGTATTTGTTATTTAATGTAAATAAAAATACATATATAATAATAATCGGATTAATTAATTATTTAGATGTTTAAATGTTAAATATCTAGATAATTAAATTATTCCAATATTACATAAATATTATGCAATATGTTTGATTATTATTGGTTACATTTGGCATGATTTTATTAAGCTTAAAGTTTATAAAGTAGATTTGTTTACTTAAAGTTTATTATTATTTAATTTGATTAAAATGGTCAAATGACCATTTTGCCCCCTAAGTCGGTCATGGATTATTTTTTTAAGTTAGAAAATTTTGTTTTCTCTATTATTATCCTCCATTAAAGAAAGCTCTCAAATTTTTGTTTGAAGAAACAAAGAAGAAATTGAAGAGTTCAAGGAAAAACTTAAAGAAAGTTGAAGATTAGTAGGTAATCTTTAATATTCTTAAGTGTAGAAAATTAGTTTCTTGTTCTTGAATTACTAGAATGGTTCTAGGGTTTATTTACTTCTTAGAAATTGAGGCTTTTTGATTTGGAGGATGGATTTAGAGGCTAGATGCATGTGTGAAGTTTTTGGTTCAATTTTATCATTTGATGACTTGTTACCATTCTAGAGTGTTATGACCACTCTTGTAATGCCTTGAATTTTTCTTGGGTGTTCATTGGTGGTGGCTTGGATTGGTGTTATGATTAATGTTAAGAAAATTGGATTAAAGCATGAAATATTGATATTTTTGGTTTCTGGATCAGATATGGAAAACTGGATTTATGGTGATGAAAATTATGTCATATAAATATATTTGATGTGTTTTTGGATATTGGAACAATTGCCGAAAATTATTTCGGAGTTGAAATAAGTGAAAACGGCGAAAAACGGCGTTACCGAGTGACTTTTGAGCCAACTAGGTGACGACTGCCCAAATAGTGAATTGGTCATTTTCGGGCAGCCCATGAACTGTCCTAATACTGTTGGGGCTGACCTAGGTAGCCCCATGTGCATTGGGTAGTCGGTTCGGTAAAAAATGCGTTTTATGCCATTTTGCGAAAAAATATTTTCGTAAAAGTTTCGCGATGTTTCTTAATTATTTATGTCGTTATTTGATATCAAATAAATATGTTTAGGTGAAATATGAATGAATTATTCATATTGGATATTGAATAATTTATTCGGTAATTTTAAAAGTTTTTAAAGTTACGTTTTCACCAGAACCGCGAGCTTCCGCTGCTCCCGCGCCAAAACCCCAACACCTTCACCTACCAACAATCCCCAACAACCATCACCACTTATAAACCCACCCGAACCTCAGCCATAACCCACTCACCACATGACTACTAGAGCCAAAAAAAATATTCGCAAACCCATCACCAAACTGAATCTACACACCCAATTAACCAAAAGTGATGATCATGAACCAACCACATTGACTCAAGCTCTAAAGGATCATAAATGGCGTCTTGCCATGTCTGAAGAATTTGATGCTCTCCTCAAGAATGGAACATGGGCTCTAGTTCCACCAGATAGAAGACAAAATCTGGTTGGATGTAAATGGGTTTTTAGAATTAAACGCAAATCTGATGGTTCTATTGACAGGTTCAAGGCCCAATTGGTTGTAAAAGGATTCCACCAACGTCCTGAAATAGACTACCAAGAGACATTCAGTCCCGTTGTAAAATTGACTACTGTCGAAATTGTTCTTAGTATTGCTGTCAGCAGTGGTTGGTCACTTAAGGCAACTTGATGTCAATAATGCCTTTCTTCAAGGTCATCTGTTAGAGAATATTTACATGTCATAGCCACCGAGATTTGTTGATAAAGACAACCCCTCTTATGTCTGCAAACTCAACAAATCAATATATGGACTAAAACAAGCCCATCGGGCGTGGTACAATAAGCTCAGAACATTCCTGTTACATTTTGGTTTTCAGAATTCATATGCATATACTTCACTCTTTGTCTTTCATGCTTAAAGCCACACTATGTATCTCATTGTTTATGTTGATGATTTAATACTCACATGAGACAATGCTACCAAAGTTAATCACTTCATAGATATTCTTGCTCAGTGATTTTCCATCAAGGACCTTGGCTTACTCACTTACTTTCTGGGTGTATAAGTTGTCCCAAACAAACATTGTTTGTTAATCTCCCAAAGGCGATATATTATGGATCTTCTCACTCAAACCAAGATGCAAGAAGCCAATAATGTTCTTACTCCCATACCAAGTAGTCCGACTCTCATGTTAAACTCAGGTTCTTCTTTGTCTGATCCAACTGAGTATCGTCAAGTAGTTGGTGTGGATGCTGGATTTCGGTCGAGGTCCATAATCAGAATTTGTAGGTTGGGGGCACTGGTGATCCTGCAAAACAAGGTAGAGTGAGTGAGAGCAGACTGCCCACCGGTGTGGTGGGTGCCGGGGGCACTCTGACGCTCAAGTCAGTTGTCTGAAATGAGCAGTAAACAAGTAAAATGTGAAAGCAAGGCTCGTTATTACCTTATCTTTCTTTTGGGTGGCCGTGAGGGCGGTGACAAGTGTTTAGGAATGAGAAATTTTGAGAGCTTGTGTCAGAGAATAGAGGCCTGTATGAGAGTGGAGAAGCTTGCCTCTTATGCTGAGTTGCATATCCTTTTATAGATTTGAAAGAATCATTCTTCTAATTGTCAGATGAATTGTATCTATGATTATTGGGATCTACAAGGTGCTAACACAATTGGCAATTGGGGTATTTCACAAGTTTAAGTTTTCATTTTACAATTGGAATAAGAATTGAAGTTATGGGGAGGCCCCTATAACATGCTAAAAATGGTTAAAACTTTCGGTGGCATGTGGATGATATATATCATGTTGAAGAAAAGAGGAAATAGTTGGTGATGTGTTTTATACTGTCTCTTGATTTGGCTTTGTGTGTGTAGCCTTATATGCAAATAGTATAAGGTTTTGGGTTCTGCTTTGGGCTTTCCAGAATAGTGTTGAACTCTCTAAACTGGGTCTCAGTCTATGGGTTTTATTGGTACTTGGGTTCAAAGAAAAGACGGATTTGCCCCTGGCCCAATTTTGGTCCGTACAGTTTGTCCCATACTCTCTAAGTCAAAAAGTCTTTTGATTTAGAGAGTATTTCTATATATGTGTCTTATGAAACAAAATTTAAGAGCATGTGCATAGTTGTAAGCATTACCTTTTGTCGTCTGTTGTCAATATACGGTTCAACATGGTTGCCAAAGTTTCTTATATGGTTTATGTTTGAGGAACTTGATTCGACATGATTCTATATTAGTTCCCTGGTAGACTGAACTTGAGGAAGACTTGGGAGCACATTACTTGAGTCGTCTGAACCGAGAGTAGTCCATGTCTTCTTTTTGACTCGACAAAAGTCTATAAGGGATGTTCCTTATCGATTGAACCATTTAAAAGTTCAAGAGATATTTCATTCGACATAGTCGTATGAATCGTAGGAGGTTCATTTCTTCAAACGACTCGTCGCAAGTCTTATAGGGATGTCCCCAGTCGACTGAATCAGATAAAGTTTCAGGATTATTATTCATTCGACAATCGTCGTATGAAACATCAAAGGTTCAAATAGTCAAATGACTCGATGTGAGTCTATGAGGGATGTCCCCAGTCGACTGAAACAGACGAAGTTCCATGATTATCATTCATTCGACAATCGTCGCATGAACCGTATGTGGTTTATATATTCAAATGACTCGACGTGAGTCTATGGGGAATGTCCACAGTCGACTGAAACAGACGAAGTTCCAGGATTATCATTCATTCGACAATCGTCGTCTGAACCGTATGAGGTTTACATATTGAAATGACTCGACGTGAGTTTATGGGATATGTACCCAGTCGACTGAAACAGATGAAGTTTGAGGAGTATCATTACAAACGACATACGTCGTCTGGACTATGAAAGTCCTAGTTTTAAACTTGACTCGACATGAGTCTTATGGGGGATGTCCCCGATCGACTGAACTAGACGAAGGTTCAGGAGTTCATTTCATACGACAAGCGTCGACTGGACAAAGGAAGTTCATCTCTCAACTTGACTCGACATGAGTCTCATAGGGGATGTCCCCGGTCGACTGAACCAGACGAAGGTTCATAAGTTCATTCCATACGACAAGTGTCGACTGGACAAAGGAAGTCCAACTCTTCAACTTGACTTGACATGAGTCTCATGGGGGATGTCCCCGGTCGACTGAACCAGATAAAGGTCCAGTAGTTCATTCCATACGACAAGTGTCGACTGGACAAAAGAAGTCCAGCTCTCAACTTGACTCAACATTAGTCTCATGGGGGATGTCCCCGGTTGACTGAAACAGACGAAGGTTCAGAAGTTCATTTCTTTTGACAAGGGTCGACTGGACAGAGGAAGTCCATCTCTTAACTTGACTCGACATGAGTCTCATGGGGGATGTCCCCGGTCGACTGAACCAGATAAAGGTTCAGTAGTTCATTCCATACGACAAGCGTCGACTGGACAAAGGAAGTTCAGCTCTCAACTTGACTCGACATGAGTCTCATGGGGGATGTCCCCGGTCGACTGAACTAGACGAAGGTTCAGGAGTTCATTCCATACGACAAGTGTCGACTGGACAAAGGAAGTCCAGCTCTTCAACTTGACTCGACATGAGTCTCATGGGGATGTCCCCGGTCGACTGAACCAGATAAAAGTTCAGTAGTTCTTTCCATAGGACAAGTGTCGACTGGACAAAGAGAGTCCAGCTCTCAACTTGACTCGACATGAGTCTCATGGGGGATGTCCCCGGTTGACTGAACCAGACGAAGGTTCAGGAGTTCATTTCTTTTGACAAAGGTCGACTGGACAGAGGAAGTCCATTTCTTAACTTGATTCGACATGTTGAGTCGAAAAAATAACCGCTTCATCTGGTGTTCTATTGATTTTGTGTCAACTGATTGGTCCGAATATAAGTTGTGTCGAAGTCTTGTATCTAAGGTTAGTCTATATGTTGTGCCGAATGGCCAACTTCTTTGTGCAAATTCCATAAATGTCGTGTCGAGAGGCAATAACTATGGTACCTATATTTCCTTAGGTACTATGTCGAATGGCGAATGGATATTGTGCATAGCCTTGTATAGATGTTGTGTCGAATCAAAATTCCAAGGGTACTGATCTCACGCTTGACGTGGTGTCGAATCATTAAGAAACTTGTATAAGGGGTTGCTTAGATGTTGAATTGATATCAACCTCTGACTTGATGTAGTGTCGAATGACTACATTACATGTATTTAGATTTCTGATGTTGTCGTGTCAAATGAGGAAGACACTGGTGAAAGCATTTTGTTGATGTGGTTGCAAGTGAATACCATCTGATTGTGACTAGCCTGATTGTAATTCTTTTATCCATTCGACGATACCTGATTGAAGGATTCTAGAACTTCCACATGTCATTAAATGCAGTTAAACCTAATGCGAATAACGAGGCATCTTTTTGGCGGGAAAATTAGCCCCAAATTGTAGTATAAGGGGAGAGCTTATGGTTCATTTGCTTCATTCACAAAGATTGATAAGTTGGAAGAGAAAGGCTTCAAGTTCTGAGGTATTCTTCAAACTTTCCTCTTTACATTTAATGTTCATAGAGTAGATTCAAGTTGTTCATAGAGTAGCTTATGGGTTCTTCTTTACATTGAATGTTCATAGAGTAGATTCAAGTTGTTCTAGCCATTTTAGGTTGTTTGATCTCTTGAGTCGTATGTTGTTTGGAGGAATTTTGTTTGTAAAGTTGAGTATGGGTTTGATCTTTAGGAAACCTATTTTCTAGAAATTATTTGTTTGTATGTTGGTCTAAAGAAATATGTCGAGTGGAGAATCACTAGAGAGCTTAGGAGCCCAAATAGACAAATATGTAGAAGTATCGTCGAATGGGTCGAGTGAAGATAGATCTCTCAGGGACTGGTCGCGTCAACTGCTTTCTGAGGAATGGCCTGTTACTGTATTGTCGCGTGAGACTCCCGTGGATGCTATACCTATTAGGACTTTACCAACAGTGGGAGAGTCGAGTGGGACAGTTAGTACTAGTGAACCAACGAACTTGCTGAATAAGAACCCTGCTAGTCGTATGACAGAAAGATCACTGAGGGAAATTAGGTGTAATTATAGATTCCCCAATTCTATGGAATTGAAAGCACCTTTGCCAACTGAAAGAATTGATTACAAAATCCCCGGATGGATTGGGTTTTATGTACGACCGTTTGCTGATGGGCTCAGATTCCCTATTCCGAGGTTAGCTTGGGAAGTTTTGGACCATTTCGGGATTGCTCCTTCTCAGTTGATGCCAAACGCTTAGAGGATCTTGTTGTCGATTGAATGTTTGGCTTTTGAGCAAGGAGTATTTTTTGAGGTGAAGGATGTAGTATACACAAACTACCTAAAGGAGCAACTAACTGAGAAAGTGAGATATACTCTGTATCTTCGTCGAAAGAAGGAACATTAGTAATGAGGCTTCCAACAAATGATAGGGGAAATTGGCAGTCAGACTATTTCTTTGTGAGGGTTGAGGGTGTATTTGGGTCGGCTGGAATGGGTCGTATCTCAGAGTATTGGAGTTTGATTAGTGAGTATCATCTATTTTTACTTGTGACATCTCATGAATGTGAATGTCGTATGAAGTTAACATGTTGATTATTTGTTCTACAGGTCTGTTTCGAAACAGATTGTTCGACAGAACCCCCCAGATTTTATCTAATACTAAAGCTCTTCTTGCCATTCCCGTCGAACAACGAGATTGGAGAATAGTCTTGGTAGAGAAGAGATTAAGGGAAACTTTAGTGTGGAAAGAAATCTTCGAATCAGAAGGTATATCTAGCCCTTTGGCACTTTGTAAACACGTATTGGAAGTCATCTACTATACTTGGTCGATTCGAGCATTGTATGGAAATGTATTATTTATAAAGCCTTTAACTCCAAAGGAAATTTTATGCGCAGTGGATATAATGTCAGGACCCATTAAGGTATCATCTATTGATGAATTGAAGAGTCGTAAGAAGGCAATGAAGCTTAAGATTAAGGAGCCAGAGGTGGAGGTCCCTGAACTACAACAGGCCGTGTCGACTGGAACTCCCATGATTAAGGGGCAGTCGACTGAAATAGTTGTCAAATGGGAAAGAGGAAAGCTGTTGAAATTGAAGAAGACATTGCCAATATAATTGTCAAGATTCCATCAGGGTCAACTGCAATTTCGGACCCATCAAGCCTTAACCCTTTTATCAAGAAGATTTGTCAGAGGTCATGAACAAGAAGTTATCTAGATAAGTAGATATCAAATGAGTTCAGATTATCGAGGACAATGAAGAAGGCGGCGGCTCTAACTTATCAATAAGTAAATAAACTAAATAAGTATTTTATTACAGTTGTCGAATGAAGTCTAACGTAATTATTTTCTCAGGCAATGGAATGCAACTTATTTATGCAGCAATATGTCGAATCAAATCAGAGGAAACAAAGGGAGATGAAGAAGTCGGTTCTGGCGATGAAAAAAGAGATGGCAGAGATGAAATCAACATTTGAAAAGAAGAATAAAGAGATGAAAAAAGAGTTGAAGGAGGTGAAGGCTGCTCTTAAGTGAGAAGAGAAGGAAGTTTCTGAGGCTACAATAGAAGGGTAAATGATGCATTTGACAATGTGACGAAGAAGAATGGACAACTAATTGAGCAACTTGAAGGGATTGCTCTTGAATCCATGATGAAAGAACGAAGCAATCTGATGAAGGATTTCCTTGAAGGGAATACCGTCGCATGAGAACCTCAGAAATGGATTCGAGAGTATGATCGACTATTGGCAGGGATTTCCTCCTCCAACGAAGGTGATGTGGAAGGGAAGGGTGAAGAAGTCAACTCCAAAGTGGCTGAGAAAGAAATTGCTGATGCCGAGGAGGCAGCTGGAGTTGAAGAGACGGATAAGAAGAATGAAGAAGTGAGTCGAATGGAGGTTGAGCCGGCTGGACAAGCTCAAACGATTCCTGCATCTGATGTTAACGTTGCTGCTGAATGTATTCCGGAAGAACAAGCTCCTAAAATGAAATACTTGTAATTTTAACTTTATGTATCGCATTTTGTTGAACAATGAAATAGTTTAATGATATTTTGGGATAGACTTCAAACGAGTTTCGTTATTTTTTCGAATCATAATACACAAAGTAGTAATCTACTCTTATTCTACAAATTTAAACAAAAGCACGCATACATTACCGGTAGAATCGTTTAATGTGAATCGTGTTCCAACTGTTGTGAATTTGTCTCCCCTCTGTCATTTGTAATCTGTAGGCTCCATGTCCAACAACTTTTATGATGATGTATGGACCTTCCCAATTTGGCCCTAATTTACCATCTCCAATTTCTTTGGTATTCTGGAAAACTCTTCGTAGTACCCAATCCTCTTCCTTGAATATTCTGCTTCTGACATTTTTGTTGAAGCATCTGGTCATTCTTTATCGATGTGTTGTTAGTCGAACGGATGCACGATCTTTCAATTCATCAATTGTCTCCAGGTTTAAATTCATAAGTTGTTGATTCACATCATCACTGAGCCATTGGTAGCGGGGAGACGAAATGCTCATTTCAGTTGCTATCACCGCTTCTGTTCTGAACGCCAGAGAGAAAGAAGTTTCTCCTGTTGAGGAACGAATAGTCGTCCTGTAGGACCACAAGACTCCAGGAAGTTCATATGCCCATGTTCCTTTTGCTCTTTCCAACATTTTCTTTAAAGTGTTTAAAATGGTCTTATTGGAAGACTCGGCTTGACCATTAGCTTGTGGGAAGCGAGGGGTTGAAAAACTTAATTTGATTCCCCAATTTTTACAGAAGTCTTGGAAATGATGACTGATGAATTGTGAGCCATTATCAGTCACAATCTCTTTGGGAATGCCGAATCGACATATGATGTTCTTCCAAACAAATGATTGAACTTCTTTATCTCGTATCTTGGTAAAAGAGTCTGCCTCAATCCACTTTGAAAAGTAATCTGTTAAAGCCAGCATGTAGACTCGTTGTCCAGGAGCGGTTGGGAGTTTCCCAACAATATCCATTCCCCATTTCATGAATGGCCATGGGAATAGGATGGGATTTAGCTTCTCAGGAGGAAGATGTGAAACTAGGGCGAACCTCTGGCATTTCTCACATTTTTTTATGTAGTCTGCCGAGTTAGTTCTCATTGTAGGCCAATAGTACCCTGTAGAATGAGCTCGAAGTGCAAGACTACGTCCTACAGAATGATTTCCACATTCCCCTTCATGTAGCTCTGACAACACATGTTGGGCTTGTTCACGAGTAAGACACTTCAAGTAGGGTCCTGTGAACGACCTTTTCAACAACTGTCCGTCGAATAAGGTGAACTTTGCGGCTTGCCTTTGAATTATACTTGCTTCAATTTTATCTTCTGGAAGTAGCCCCTCTTACAGATATTTCACAAGTGGTGTCATCCATGAGTCTTCTAGAGTGATGGTGTTTACCTTCTTGTCCTCCTTCCAAATTGCTGGCCAGTTCAAGTATACTACTGGAATGGACTGAGGTTTGTCCCCGTGCATTGTTGATCCAAGAGTAGCCAACGCATCCGCTTGAGAATTCTCACTTCTTGGGACTTGAGTTATCGTTAGTTCTTGAAATTTCGACTGGATTTCTTTCACCTTCTGCAAGTAGGATGCCATTTGAGGGTCTCGTGCTTGATATGAACCTTGGAATTGGTTGACAATCAATTGAGAATCTGATTTTACTTCTATCTTCTTTGCTCCAAGTTCACTGGCCAAGCTGAGACCTGCTATCAATGCCTCATACTCTGCCTTATTGTTTGTAACCCTGAAACCACATTTGATTACTTATCGTAGTATATCACCGTAAGAAGAAGTGATTAAAACCCCTAGACCGCATCTTTTCTTATTACTGGAACCGTCTACTGAAAGCTTCCAAGATGGTGTCGCCTGGATTGAATTTACCTCTATATCTATTGTAATATTTAGGCTGGGATTGAAATCAACAACAAAATTAGCTAAGGCTTGAGATTTGATTGCCGTTTTGGGTTGATAAGTGATGTCGTGTTCTCCCAGCTACACTGCCCATTTTGTTAATCTTCCAGACAATTCCGGTTTATGCAGTATGCTCCTTAGAGGGTATGTTGAATAAACTATGATTGGATGGCCATGAAAGTATGGTCGTAGCTTTATTGCTGCCATTACTAAAGCCAACACCAGTTTTTCCATTTGTGAATAGCGTGACTCCGCATCAAGTAATGCCTTGCTTACATAGTATACTGGAAGTTGTATCCCATTTTCTTCTCTGATTAAGACAGCACTTACAGCTTGTTCCGAGACTCCAAGTATAGGAAAAGCCTTTCACTGTCGAGTGGCTTTGACAACAAAGGGGGGGTTGTCAAATATCGCTTGAGATCTTTTAGAGCTTCTTCGCAGGCTGGAGTCCATTCAAAAGTTTTTGTTTTTTAATTGCTAAGAAGAATAAAAAACTCTTGTCTGTTGAATTGGCGATGAATCTGAAAGCTGCAATTCTCCCGGCTAGTCGCATGACATATTTCGGGCTGGTAGGAGATGGGATTTCAAGTACGGATTTGATTTGGTCTAGATTTGCTTCTATACCTCTTCGTGTGACAACATATCCCAAGAATTTCCCTGAAGCGACTCCAAATGCACATTTAGTTGGGTTCAGCTTCATCCCATACTTGTTCGTTATGTTGAATGCTTCTCCCAAGTGCTCTAGATGTTGTTATGATTTTGAAGACTTCACCAACATGTCATCTATGTAGACTTCCATTGTTTTCCCAATTTGTTGAGAGAACATTTTGTGACCATTCGTTGGTCAGTAGCTCCAGGACCTCTAACCTCAATGCTACGTATTCAGCTGTAGTATGGCCGTAGTCCCGATGGAATTCGCACCATTTACTGGTGTCCTTCTTCTTAGAACTTTCTCTGTTACGTGGGGGCCATCTTACCTCACTCCCCATCTTCTTAAGGACCGAAACTAGTTCTCCTGGGGAAATAGAAAAATTGTAGTCTGGTAGCCTCGGTTTGTCTACTGGAGCTCTCTCTTGGGCTCTGTATGGTAGAGGTCGTCGGTCAAAATCTCTACGGAGGGGTTGATGCTCTTTTCTTTGATGATTCCTCTTATCTGAAAGATGACTAGGTATCATCTTTGTGAATTCTTTATGTCGTTTGGAAGCATGGTGAATTCTTTCATTCTGCAAGTTGGAGGAATTGTCTTTCCTTTTATTCCTCTTATCTTCTTCCCACCTGATTTCTATTTGGGCTCGTGCCATGGCTTGGTCCATTGTGTAGCATCGGAATTTGGTCAATTTTTTGTAGAGTCCACTCTCAGAGAGTAACCCGTTTCTGAAAGCTTCCACAACTGTTGGCTGATGAAGATCTAGAATAGTCATCATTTCCTTGTTGAAGCGAGCCACGTAGCTTCGCAAGGATTCCCCCCTTTGTTGTTGGATAGCGTTGAGGTCGTCAGTAGTTTTCTCAAGCTTGCAAGAGCTTGTGAAATGTTCCACAAATTTTTCTGCTAGCTGTTGATACGATTCAATGGATCTGTATGGAAGATTGATGAACCAGGTAAGGGCTGGACCTGCTAAAGTTTCCCCAAATCCTCTGCACATCCCAGCCTCCCATTGGTGAGGGGCTAGGCCACTCGACATCATTTTGTATTTGTAGTGAATAACATGGTCGTCTGGATCAGTGGATCCGTCATACAACTTCATATCTAGTGGACTAAATTTTCGTGGCAGCTCGACAGATGTGATGGTCTCCAAGAATGGAGTGTCAGAAACGATTCCTGCTCTGCTTTTTCTTATTAGCAGTTTCACTCCTGGTAGGCTGGACATAACTGCCTCTTTAAACTCCATCATTTCCCTCCTCATGGTGGACGTAACCTGTTGTGCTTGGTCGATTGGGGAAATTGGTAGGTTCCTCTGGCCGCCACCATTTGATGGATTGTCATCTGCCACTTCGTTGAATGCTCCCAATAGATTAGATGAAGTGGCATGGTTGTTGGGTTGATCTGGGGTATTATGATGTTGAGATGTGGATGAGATTAACTCCAACTGCTTTTGAAGGTTTATGTTGGAGTTTCGCATGGTTTGGTTTTCCTCTTCCAAAGCTTGCAATCTATCCTGGAGCATGGCTAGCTGTGATGCTACTGGATCCGGTGTTTGTTCATTGCTAGAAGCCATGAATGATTGAGCTTTTGATAGTTGTAGGATGAGAGATCTTCGCCTGCCATGAATCGCTAAGGCCCCACGGTGGGCGCCAAATTGTGGATGCTGGATTTCGGCCGAGGTCCACAATCAGAATTTGTAGGTTGGGGGCACTAGCGATCCTGCAAAACAAAGGTAGAAGGAGCGGGAGCAGACTGTCCACCGGTGTGGTGGGGTGCCGGGGGCACTCCGACGCTCAAGTCAGTAGTATGAAATGAGCAGTAAACAAGTAAAATGTGAAAGCAAGGCTCGTTATTACCTTGTCTTTCTTTTGGGTGGCCGCGAGGGCGGTGACAAGTGTTTAGGAATGAGGAATTCTGAGAGCTTGTGTCAGAGAATAGAGGCCTGTATGAGAGTGGAGAAGCTTGCCTCTTATGCTGAGTTGCGTATCCTTTTATAGATTTGAAAGAATCATTCTTCTAATTGCCAGATGAATTGTATCTATGATTATTGGGATCTACAAGGTGCTAACACATCTGGCAATTGAGGTCTTTCACAAGTTTAAGTTTTCATTTTACAATTGGAATAAGAATTAAAGTTATGGGGAGGCCCCTACAACGTGCTAAAAATGGTTAAAACTTTCGGTGGCATGTGGATGATATATATCATGTTGAAGAAAAGAGGAAATAGTTGGTGATGTGTTTATACTGTCTCTTGATTTGGCTTTGTGTGTGTAGCCTTATATACAAATAGTATAAGGTTTTGGGTTCTGCTTTGGGCTTTACAGAATAGTGTTAAACTCTCTAAGCTGGGGCCTCAGTCTATGGGTTTCATTGGTATTTGGGTTCGAAGAAAAGACGGATTTGCCCCTGGCCCAATTTTGGTCCGTATAGTTGGGAGCCTCCAATATTTGCTAATCACAAGACCTGATATCGCCTTCGCTGTAAACAAACTGTCACAATATATGCATTGCCCAACAACTGAACATTGGTCTTTTGTCAAACGACTATTACATTATCTTGTTGGCACCATTAATAATGGTTTACAACTCTACAAAGATTCTAATATGAGTTTATATGCTTTCTTAGAATCTACTCTCAGTTTACAAGCCTTTTCAGATGCTGATTGGGCAGAGGACAAAGATATTTTTTGCTCAACCAGTGCTTATGTTGTTTATCTTGGTAAAAATCTGATTTCATGGAGTTCTAAAAAGCAACGAACTGTTGCTAGATCTTCCACTGAGGCAGAATATCGATCGGTTGCAAATACCACTGCTGAACTTAATTTCATTTGCTATTTCTTGACTGATCTTGGTATCTCGCTTCCCTACTGCTCTGTCATTTATTGTGATAATTTTGGGACAACTCAGCTCTGTTCCAATCCAGTTTTTCATTCCCGAATGAAGCATGTTGCCATCGATTTTCATTTTATCTGGGATCAAGTTCAAAATGGTGTCGCTCATGCCTCTTCTGAAGATCAACTTGCTGATGCACTTACTAAGCCACTTCCACGACAACGTTTCCTTCAACTTAAATGCAAGATTGGACTTCTCTCCCGAGCTCCATCTTGAGGGGGGATAATAGAGTTAGTTACCTACTTGACAAAGTCCTGTATATCAGATTTCATTATTTGAATATCATTAGCTGAATATAACTGTCATCCAGATATATATGATTTAATTTAAACTTCCTTCATAGTTTATAAGATCTTCAACCACTATTGGTTATGCTCATGCTGTATTTATACGATCAATTAATCAATAAGAATCATTAAGTTTTGCAATCTTGTTATCAAACAGCTCAATTTTTTTCAATAAAAACTACTTTTATTAGTAGAAATTTTACTTGAAGAATCTCTATTAAAAAAATTTATATCAAAAGGACCCTAAAAATTGCGGTTGAATTCGGTTTATTACATAAAATTGATTCAATTTAGTATAAAAAAGTTTTGATACACAATGAGTATTGTATGAAGTACACTGTTCAGCAATTTTGAATCAAAGAAATTAATGAACAAAACAAAAACTTGTAATGTGATTTTTCACTTTTTGTTTAATTAAAATATGTCCTCCAAATCCTCATAAAAGTGTAAATACAAAGCTCACAGGTAGAATCATAAAATATCCACATTCAGACGATCTATTCAATTTTGTGACTATTGTGAAGTCATAATTAGAAGAGATTAATATGAAGTATCAATTAAAAGAAGAAATAAATTCAATTTTGTGTCCATACAATATGTTTTTCTTATACTGATGACTATATCTCAATTAGGGGTGTTCACGGGTTGAGTCGGGGTTTTTCAAATTTTATGAAATTCGATCGGATCGGGTCACACGGGTCGATAGACCCGAACCCGAGATTTGAGTATGCAAAACTGAGCGGGTCAGGTCGGGAAAAAAAAAGATTTTTTTTATATATATTAATTATTTTGAGATATAAATACTAATTATTTTATGTCCCGAAACTTGTCATACATATAAAAATTCAAAATAAAAAAATAATAAACAACTGAAATAATAGTAAAAAATAATAAAAAATTTAGAAAACTAATAAAAAACTATTTTTCCGGGTCGGATTGGGTTACGTAGTCAAACCCGTGAACCGACCCGCAAAAATCAGGTCGGGTCAGATCAACCCGAAATTGTATTATTTTTTTAGAACCCGCGCAGATTAGATCAGGTCACGTCGAATCGGGTTGGGTCGCGATTTGACCCAATCCTATGAACACCCCTAATCTCAATTATAAAAAATGTCGATTAGAAGAAGAAATTAATTAATGTAGCTAGAAAAAAGATAGTCATTACAAGAAAAATATATTCTATTAAATAAAAAGCATGCATAATTAATAGAGACAGTTAATCTAGCCATGCATAAAAGAACAAGTAGATAATTAGAGTAATTTAAACATTTTAAAAGATATATCCCTTTCCATCACATATAACTCAAAAAACATGTAAATATTATTAATTTTCATTCTGATATAACAGAACAAAACATAAGAATAGAAGGCTATGCATTGTATGTGCAATATTTTATGGATTGACTAGCGTAAATTTGATAAAAAAGGATCTATATTATAAAGAAATTCCCTTAGATAGAGCCGATTGTATCCTGTCTTGATGATAATCACTAAGTTTTCATAAAAGAACACGTAAAATCCCTTGTGTCTTTTTTGCAGCACCAAAAAAAAAAAAAAAAAAAAAAAGAAAGAAAGAAACAAAGAAAGAAGAGAGAGATCACTACAAGAAAATGGACATATAGCGTCGAAATTCATTTTCAACACTAATAAACCATTTAGCGTAGGAAATTTTTTCGACACTAACAATATAAGTATTTAGCGTCGAGAACTACTTCGAGGCAGATAACGATCTTTTAGCGTCGAAACTTCACCGTCGACGCTAAAAGTTTACCATTTAATGTCAAATTTGAATTTCGACGCTAAAAGGTAGAACTTTAGCATCGAACAACTCTTTCGACGCTAAAGGTTCAACTCTTTAGTGTTGTAAAAGCCCTTGTGTCTTTTTTGCACCACAAAAAAAGAAAGAAAGAAAATAGAGATCACTATAAGAAAATTGACCTTTAGTGTCGAACTCTTTTTCGACGCTAATGTACCCTTTATCGTCGATTTTTTTTTGACGCTAACAATAGAGGTATTTTGCGTCGAGAAATACTTCAAAGCAAATAACGATCTTTTAGCATCGAAACTTCACTGTTGACGCTAAAAGTTTATCCTTTAGCGTTAAATTTGAATCTCGACGCTAAAATGTAGAACTTTAGCGTCGAACAACTCTTTCAATGTTAAATGTTCAAATCTTTAGCGTCGAATTTGAATTTCGACACTAAAGGATAGACATTTAGCATCAAATAACTTTTTCGACGCTAAATGGTTGAACCTTTAGCGTCAAATATAAATTTCGATGCTAAATATCAAAAATTCAAATATAATTTTAGAAGGCAGGAGTTTTTTTTAAAATATTAAAACTTTTAGCGACGAATCCGTTTTTCATCGTATAAATCCATAAAAATAAAAAATTTTAAAAAATAATATCATTTAGCGTCAAATAATTTAATACGACGATAAATCATAGACCTTTAGCGTCGAATCTGAATTTCGACGCTTCAGGGTAAATTTAAAATTTAAAATTTCCCGCATTCTAAAATTTGAATTTATCATCTTCTAAATAATATATTTAAATTTTTGACATTTAGCGACGAATTTCGATGCTAAAAGTCAAAAATTTCGAAGTTAAAAATCAAAATTTTGGTGGAAATAATTCCCGCTATTTGAGAACCTTTAGTGATGGAATAAGCTTTCATCGCTAAAAGTTATTTTTTCCTATAAATATTCATTTGTTATTATAGAAAATTCTTCAATTATTAAGGGTTGATGAAGGAGGGACATGTTACTTGGATGGTACCCCATGGAAAAGGTACACACATATATGGACATGTCCTCCAATATAGAAGAACATAACTCTAGGCTCCAAGTGGTGCATGAGAGGGGTACAACCCTTTGGAGGGTTGCACCCCAAACCAAATGGTGCCCTTAAAGCATCATTCCATGCCTTTATAAGGTAGCATTCTTGTTCTTTTATAAGAGATCCAAATATATCTGAAATCAATCCGAAAATTACAGTAGTAAAGAGTCTCATAATTCCGATTTTGAGTCAGAGAGATAATTCCTCCATGTCCAAGTTCAAGATATTCTTAGGGAGTGCCTATTGAAGAAGAGAAATCCGAGTTATCCTGGGAGAGCATTAGCTATAAAACCCATAGAGCACCGAGACATGGCTAATAAGTTCTTAAGGACAAGATCTATCTCGACTTGGACTGCATTTCGTCAAATTTTCCAGGTTTTTCTTCTTGTTTCAAGTTTTAGGGTTTTTGCATAGATTGGTTGGATTTTCTGGTTTTGATCTGTTTGGTTGCATGTTAGTTTCTATTTAATGACACTATAATCACCAACAATCTTAACAACTTAACAAATTAGTGTTGTCAGATAGTAATTCGCATGCTTAGATAAGAAAATTTTCTGGAAAATATAGTATGTGCATGAAAAATATGTAAGGGCGTTCGAACACCCGACGAACGCAAATGCTAAAATCTGAATTTTCTTAAGAACGTTCGAACACGTCTTCAAACGCAACTCGAACGCAAGCCCTCTGCTTAAGAACGTTCGAACGCGTCTTCAAAAGCAACTCGAACGCAAGCCTTCTGACTTAGAACGTTCGAACGCGTCCTAAACGCAACACGAACGTAAACCCTCTGGAATATTTCGTTCGAACGCATTTTCGTACGCCACACGAACGTAAAATCTCTGGAATATTTCGTTCGAACGTGTTTTCGGACGCCACACGAACGTAAACTCTCTGGAATATTCCGTTCGAACGCGTTCTCGAACGCTCCACGAACGTGAACTCTTTGGAACACTTCATTCGAACGCGTTCTCGAACGCAACACGAACGTGCACACACTGGAAAGTCTCGTTTGAACGTAGATACGAACTCTACACTAACAAACTAAGTCATGGAATTGTTTCTAAATTGAAAAGACTTAGATTAATTTAATTAATCACAATATTAACTTAGTAAATCATATACTGAATCACAATAATCTTGGTAGTATAGATTTAAGTTATTATTAGGGTGTTCAATTATCACAAGCATACACATAGTGATAAAGTTGAAAATTAATTGTGTGTTGCATACTTGGTTGAGAATTTAAAGTGTAATCATACACAAGTAATTCCATCCAATCTTGATTGACACATACACATATATCTACACATATCGAATATTGTATTGTAAAATTAAAAATATAATACTAAGTTTTGAATTGCTAAGAGATTCTATTGAAGAAGTGTTTAAAAGATATTCTGTCAAAAAGGCGATAAGAGCCTAAGTGGTCAGAGATTTAAGTGGTTACTCCGGACCCCCCTCGTCCTCTAGGAATATTCCTTTAGTTACTTTTCATAAGAAACCTTAGTCGAAATTCAAGGACTTGTTTTTATTGGTACTACAGTCCAATAGAACAACAAATGGATACTTGGTATATCACTTGAACAAGATCATTTGTTGATCGTTGTGCAATTTATCTTTTGTAGACTTATTGATCTTTGTTGGTTTTTACAGTTACGCATGGCTAGCGGAAACATCACAGTACCTGTCTCTCATGGAGAAAAGTCGGAAAAGTTTGGTGGGGCAAATTTTAAACAGTGGCAGAGCAAAATGTTGTTCTACATAACAACTCTACAGTTGGCTTTGTTAGGGATATGCCCTATACCAAACTTGTGGATGGGCTATATGTACATGTATTTGTAATATTTTCATTAATTAATAAAATGGAAATCTTTATTATACGTGTCTTACATAAATTATATGAATCATCAAACACTGTAATAAAGCCCTTGGAGTAATAAGATGATGACTTCCACGCCTTATGAGAATCATTACTCTCAAACGTTCATAGTTATAGTTTTGTGAATAATCTGGACGTTCACAAAGTGGAGAGACTAGCATGATGATATGATCTGCCCTTAAGTGGGGTAGCCGATCTCATAGGCTACTAACGGAGATCCGTCCGCTTGGTGTATCACATGGATGCATGAGTTACTCGTGTCCATCGAACTGACCGCCGAAAGTTTTCATATGGAGTGTTTATCCCATGTGTCTGTGAGAACTTTCATGTATCGATTATATGACTAGTCCTTAGACTTGAGGTCTTTACAATCTTATGTGTGGATCAAATAACTTTGACATTCTCCTTCCCTAGTTCAAAAGATCCGGTCATAAGGGTATGATTGTGTCATTTGTTGAAACACATGAAGTTTGTAAAGATACAACAGAGAATCGCCACTCTCTCGGATAATATTTTCTTATAAGGGTAGTATTCCAGTTCACGGGTTGATATGTGTGATCAGTGCTTGAGACTGTGGCCGCAGCAGAAGATTCATGTGAGATTCTTGGGTTATCACGATTCATGACACTATCAACATCATACCTTTGACCATATGGGTAGACACTTTCCGTACCCTAGGTCAATAGGTGGGGATACAGTGAGACGAAGGACCGTATCATATGTAAATCGCATACAGAATGAGTATATATCTTTCCTTCTCATTTGGGGGCCTTGGCATGTTGCTAGATGTCAACCTTGGTCATTGAAATCGAACGAGCATCTGATCGGAGGATAATTTATGTTCGATTAAATTATCACGATTCATTTCATGTCCAACTTGAGGGGAACCCAAAAGGTTACACACAACAAAGTCGAAATCAATGGTTAACAGTGCACAATACAAATTTAACAGCATATATGATTGCTGTAGGAATTGTTCATAATGGTTCAATGTGTTTAATTATTGAACAGATCATTTATGAGGTTCCATAGTGGCTTAGGGATTGGTGAATGACGATAAGGGTACTTTGGGAATTGGAATAAAAAAAAAACGTGAATATTATTTTTTTTATTTGTTATTTGTTTTGAATTCCAATTCGGCCCAAACTCTTATTAGGGTTTTACAATCTCATTAAATCACTAAATTAAGATCCAATGGCTAAGATTAAATAAGCTTTTATCCCACATCAGATTCTTAATTAATTTTGTTGTCTTTGGAGCACATATATAAACCCAATGAATTCTTTACAAATTTTTGCACCAAACCTTTCATATCTTGGGTTTATATAAGTGAACAACTCTAAAGTTTAAGAGTAAGCCACTGATTTTGAGGATTCTTAAGTCTAATTGACTAGAGGAACCTCGAGTTAAAAGTTTTGAGGTATTTGCCTAGGCTAGCACCAAGGGCAAAATACCCGTGCACTCAAGGCGTAGTCTTGCCGTTGAGTTTTAGCTTTGGTGTGTGCACCTTTGGAGGCCACACACTTGGGTTGCTCTTTGGAACGTGGAAGAGCTTGCTGAGTTCGAGAAAAGCTTGTAGATTGGAGGGAGGACTAGATGAGTCTTCGGTTCAAGTAAGTCATTTTCTTTCTTTATTTTAATTAGAGTTCTTATGATAGTTAGCATGTTTAGGTTTATGTTCTTTGCATGTTTTATGAGTTTTTATGCTTAGAATATATAGTAACATGCCTAGGCTTGTAGAATAATAAAAACAAATGGGTCTTGGGCAAAGGGATTGCGACATCATAATTTGATTTATTTAAATTTTCCGCTGCGCACTCGCGGCCTCTTCCCAACAGGCTAAGTACTTCAAAGATCCTCCGGATCATGTGGAGGGTGAATCGGTAACAGCCAAGCAACTGCGAGAAGAGACATGGTTGTCTGGCGACTTCTTATGCAAGAACTACCTTTTGGGTGGACTTGACAATACCCTATACAATGTGTACCAAGGCATGACTTCTGCGAAGATTCTCTGGGAATATCTCGAGAAGAAATACAAAATACAGGATACCAGACCAAAGAAATTTATCGTGGGTAGGTTCTTGGACTACAAAATGGTAGATTCAAGAACAATAATGTCTCAGTTGGGTGAATTGTAATTGATCATTCATGAAATACTGGATGAAGGAATGAAACTATGTGAGACGTTTCAAGTTGCCACCATAATTGAAAAGTTGCCTCCATCATGGAAGGATTTCAGGAGCTATCTAAAACACAGGAAGAAGCATATGAGCCTTGAAGACCTTGGAGTTCGACTGAGGATTGAAGATGACAACAGAAAGTCCGAGAAGGCTAGCTACAAGACTATGTAGTCTAAGGCCAACATCGTTGATGGTGTAAGAAGTAGCAAGAAGAGAAAGAACAATGGTGCTGATTCTTCCCAAGCTAACAAGAAGTTCAAGGGGAAGTGCTACAATTGTGGAAAGAACGGTCATATAGTGAAGGACTGCAGAAACAAGAAGTCTAAGGACAATGGCAAGAAAAAGAAAAATGAGGGCCTATGTCACTGAAGATGAGCAGCTGACTGAAGAGATCTTAGAGATGAACCTATCAGCAGTGATAACTCAAGCCAACTTGGTTGGGAATCCGAGAGAATGGTGGGTAGACACTGAGGCTACTCGTCATATCTGTGCAGATAGCAAGATATTTTCCTCGTATCAGAAGGTCGATGTCGGTGATCATCTGACAATGGGAAACTCGTCTACCTCAAGAGTGGTTTGACAAGGCAGATTGGTTTTGAAGATGACATCTGTAAATGAGCTTACATTGAAGAATGTTTTGCATGTTCCCGATATTCGGAAGAACTTGGTCTCAGGCTCTCTCCTTAGTAAGGCTGGTTTTAAGCTTGTATTAATTAACATTGACCTTATACCTAAATTTGCAATTGATAGCCAACATAAATGTGAGGCATGTGTTGAAGTAAAAATGCATAGAGCATCATTTCATTCCATAGAACGAAGTTCTGAACCCTTGGAACTTGTACACACTGATGTGTGTGATATGAATATTGTGCAAACAAGAGGCGGTAAAAAATACTTTGTCACTTTTATCGATGATAGCACAAGATTCTGTTATGTATATTTGCTGAGGAGCAAAGATGAAGCTATTGAGAGCTTTGTACACTATAAGAACGAAGTTAAAAATCAACTTGGCAAAAAAATCAAAAGAATCAGGAGTGATATATGTGGTGAATATGTGTCACCATTTGGTGAATATTGTTCCAATCATGGAATTATTCATGAAATCACTACTCCTTATTCGCCTCAATAAAACAGGATTGTTGAGCGCAAAAACCGGACATTGAAGGAAATGATGAACGCCATGTTGACAAGCTCTGGTTTGCCCCAGAACTTATGAGGGGGAAGCATTGCTTTCCGCGAACTACGTTCTAAACAAGCTTCATCACAGAAGATTGGACAAGACACCATATGAGTTGTGGAAATGTCACGTACCTTCCTACAAATACCTAAAAGTGTGGGGGTGTCTTGCCAAAGTAATGGTTCCTAAACCTAAGAAGGTTAGAATATGACCCAAAACTGTTGATTGTATATTTATCGGATATGCTCGCAACAATAGTGCGTATCAATTCTTGGTACACAAGTTTGAGATTCCTGACATCAATCTGAATATGATAATTGAGTCAAGGAATGCAATATTTTTTGAAGAGACATTTCCTTGTAAGGAAAGAACAGAGTCTCTCAAAAGAGCTATTGATACTGTCAAAGACAGTGATTAGGTTGACCAAGAGTCGGACCAACGTGCAAACATTGAGACAATCGAACCTAGACATAGCAAAAGAAGTAGAACGTCTAAGTCGTTTGGTCCCGATTTTCTGACATACTTGTTAGAAAATGAGCCTCAAAGCTATAAGGAAGCAATGTCTTCGCCAGAAGCACCTTTGTGGAAAGAGGCTATCAACAGTGAGATTGATTCCATCCTACAAAACCATACTTTGGAGTTGGTTGATCTTCCTCCAAGTTGTAAGCCAGTGGGCTACAAATGGATATTCAAACGGAAGATGAAACTGGATGGATCAATAGATAAGTACAAGATAAGGCTTGTCATAAAAGGTTATAGACAAAAAGAAGGCATTGATTACTTTGACACATATTCACCAGTGACTCGTATCACATCGATAAGAATGCTCATAGCCATAACAATTATATTTAGTCTTGAAATACATTAAATGGATGTAAAGACGGTATTCTTGAATGGTGAATTGGATGAAGAGATTTACATGGAACAACTAGAAGGTTTCAATGTTCCTGGAAAAAAACAGAAGGTGTGCAAACTTGTAAAATCCTTGTACAGATTAAAGCAAGCACCTAAACAATGACATGAGAAATTTGACAGAGAAATATTATCAAGTGGGTTCAAAATCAATGAGTGTGATAAGTGTGTGTACACCAAATCAACTCAAAAAGGATATGTCATTGTGTGTCTCTATGTAGACGATATGCTGATAATTGGTAGTAATCATGAAATGATTCAGTCTACCAAGAGAGTGTTATCCATCAGATTTGATATGAAAGATTTAGGAGTAGCTGATGTGATCCTAGGAATTAAGATTTCTAGAACATTAGACGGATATATATTATCTCATACCCATTATATTGAGAATTGGTAGTAATCATGAAATGATTCAGTCTACCAAGAGAGTGTTATCCATCAGATTTGATATGAAAGATTTAGGAGTAGCTAATGTGATCATAGGAATTAAGATTTCTAGAACATTAGACGGATATATATATTATCTCAAACCCATTATATTGAGAAGATACTTGAGAAATATAACAAAAGGGATCTAAATATGGCTAGAACTCCTGTAGACCCAACTCTTCATCTATCAAAGAATACTGGCTCAAGAGTATCGCAATTAGAGTATTCGAGAATCATCGAAAGTCTAATGTATCTCAAGAATTACACACGACCTGATATCGCTCAAGCTGTAAACATGCTTAGCAGATATATGAGCAATCCATGACATAACCACTGGAAAACAATAGTAAGAGTTTTGAGGTATCCGAGAGAAACTTCAAAATATGAGCTACATTATGAGAGATATCATGTTGTTCTAGAGGGATACATCGATGCTAACTGGATATCTGATACAGTGGATTCCGAATCTACGAGTGGATTTATTTTCACACTTTTTAATGCAGCCGTATCATGAAAATCCTCGAGGCAAACTTGTATTTCCCGGTCTACTATGGAATCAGAGTTCATAGCATTAGAAAAAATAGTGGAAGAAGCGGAATGTCTTTGAAATTTCCTGGAGGATATTCTTAGTTGGCCCAAACCGGTGCCAGCGATAAGCATACATTGTGATATCCAATCGGCTATTGGGAGAGCCCAATATACAATGTATAATAGTAAGTCTCGACACATACGTCGGAGACATAATACCATATGTCAACTACTCTCAAGTGGTATAATATCGATCGATTATGTTAGGTCGAAGGAAAACCTAGCGGATCCACTTACTAAAGGTTTACCTAGAGAGCAAGTTGAGAAGTCATCGAGGGGAATGAGCTTGAAGCCTATAAATTAAGAATTGTCACTGTGGAAACCCAACTTAGCTGACTGGAGATCCCAATATCTAGGTTCAAAAGGGACAACTGAAACTTTGTGCAATTCAAAACAAGCACTGAAAAGTTTTGTACTCTTTCCCATTTCGATAATGACGCAGAGTGCTGTCTGTCAAGGTTAGGATAAGCTAAAGCTTTTAATGATCACTATATTAGGAGATGAGTCATAATGGAGGTAAAAACAGATTATCTCTTCATAGTTGATCACCTATTTCAAGTAAGAAGTGATGCCGCTTCCATGGGATTTTACAGGCTGATTTCCCTAAAGTGCTTGATGAATCTAGGATCGTTGTTCAGGGCCGAAATGAACATAACCGTAGAACGGGAAATGGTCGAAGTAAAGCTGTGTGTTGGTAGTTGTCTTGGTTTACACCAACGGCGGAACAGTTCAAGACTATGAGTCACTGGTTTGCCAAGTAAATCTTATTGTCATTCACTAGGAAAGGTTCAAGGCGAAAGCTACCTATTTCGATGCAGCTTTAGTTCACGGAAACTCTCTCAAGTGTCTGCATGAATATTTGAAGAATTGTGGGGGATTATAGAAAATTCTTCAATTATTAAGGGTTGATGGAGGATAGATCTAGGGACATGTCCTCTAATATAGAAGAACATAACTTTGGGCTCCAATTGGTGCATGGGAGGGGTACAACCCTTTGGAGGGTTGCACCCCAAACCAAAGAGTGCCCTTAAATCACACTTTCATGCCTTTATAGGGTAACATTCTTGTTCTTTTATAAGAGATCCGAATATATCTGAAATCAATCCGAAAATTACAGTAGTAAAGAGTCTCATAATTCCGATTTTGAGTCAGAGAGAGAATTCCTCCATTTTCAAGTTCAAGATCTTATTAGGGAGTGCCTCTTGAAGAAGAGAAATCCGAGTTATCCTGGGAGAGCATTAGCCATAAAACCCATTGAGCACCGAGACGGGGCTAATAAGTTCTTAAGGACATAGATCTATCTCGACTTGGACTGCATTTCGTCAATTTTTCCAGTTTTTTCTTCTTGTTTCAAGTTTTAGGGTTTTTGCATAGATTGATTGGATTTTCTGGTTTTGATTTGTTTGGTTGCATGTTAGTTTCTATTTAATGACACTATAATCACCAACAGTTCTTTCATTTATCCTATTCTCACTTTCTTCCTCTCATACTCCTCTTTCCTCTCTTATTATTTTTTCCTTAAGGATTTTTTTTCATTTTTTTTTTTTATATTTTATGTTAACATTCAATGTTTTTATTTTGTTTGTAGGAGAATATATGAAGATGAATAAATGGTGGAAATGAAGATGGTGAAGAAAATGAAAACAAATGAAAGTGAAGATGAAGAATATGAAAATGGAAGATGAAGAAAATATATAGAAAATTATAGTTTATCACTTTGTTTACTATTTTATGTTTGTTTGTTGTGATTGATTTTGTAATTTTATGTTTATATCAATAAAGATATCATTGTTATCATTTTTTTTATAACAAATTTGTAATGATGTTCTTATGTTTTCTAAAAAATTAATTACTTTTGTAATGAATTTTAGTTTGAAATTAATTTGTAATGTCAATTTTGCTATAATTAGTTTTTAAATCTAATAATAATGATTTTTTTTTTATTATTTTCACCTTTAACATCGAAATATTTCATCGCTAAAGATATTCTACGTCGAAGTAAAATTTTGACGCGAAAGCTTGGCCAAGAAAGGTAATTAGCGTCAAATACCGATTTCGACGCTAATAATAAAAGTATTTACTTTTAGTGGCGAAAATGATTTTCGACGCTAATTATAAGTACTTTTAGCGAAATGATATATTTTTAGCGTCGAAATCGGTTTTTGACGTACCTTCATTGACTAAGCTTTTGTGTCAAAATTTTACTTCGAAGCAAAAGAACTTTAGCGACGAAATATTGACTTTTAGCGACGGAATTTTTCGACGCTAAAAGTCAATATTATTGTAGTGGAGGGAGAGTGTCTAAATTTTTTTGAAGGATCAAATTTATATTCTTAGTTCAAAACATATTCTTAGTTGATTTAAGATTTATCCTAATACCCTTCTGTCACATGCAAATCGGTCTTTTATCCGATTCTTATCACGTTAAAAGATAATGTAGGTCAGTGCGTACCTCAGTTGGCCATGTAGGATGATATTGTGGGTCAACTCGAACATGTCATGACTATGATACTTATATATAAACTTTTAAATATAAGTAAGCTCTATAAGGTTTTATATTGGTATTCAAAAATTAATTCAAGAGTTAAAATTTGCCTCGAGTTTATATGCTCAGTCCAAATACTATTGGAATCTATCTCCCTACCCAGAGGCAAAGCTAGCAAGGGCTAGTATGGGTTCTAGCCCTGGTTAGTCCTGGCAAAATTTCATATAGACTCCTTAAATTTTTAATTTATCAAAATACAATAAATTATATAAAGTAAAAATAGTTACTTTAAATATGCTGAGATATGAGCCTTTATTGAGCTGTCAATTTAAAAGTTGTTGCATTTATCAGGAATTAATGTTACCATAGTTAAAATTATTCTTCATTTTCATTTATGGTAAGATATCTCATGAGTAGATACCAGATATGAAAACATTAATGACATTGAAATTATAGTAATGCTCATTTAACATTCTACTTGTCATTTCCTCAAATCCACTCCTGAAAATTTAAGACAAATATCGGTTGTAGAATTAGTTAATAGAACAATAAAAAAGGAAATATAAACTATAAAATGGAAACTTCATAACAATTACAAACAATTTTCCTATATAATCAAAGAGAATAAATAGAATACCAAAAAGAATTAACAAATCGAGAATAATGACTTCATATATAAATAAGTTAGAGAAAATAATATCTGATGAATTTCTTTCTAAAAGAAATTTGCATAATTGATTACTTTCCATTTAAAATATAATTATATATGCACTTGCTCTACTGTCTGTGATACCAATCCACTATTCTCTAGCCAGTACATAGATTTTATTCCTTAAAATTAATTAAACACAACCATCCCTTCCAAATTCCAAATATGCAAACTTTCTTTAGTCCCTTCCCTAAATTAGCTGTTTTACTAGTCTTATATAATGACAAATATTAATTAGCATTAAAGTAGCCAAACATTTTGTTAAGAAAAAATCTCCTAGAGAGATATTGATGAGTATAAGTGATTTTCAATAAATTAATTAATAATTTTCCCTCTCATAATTCAAAATTCATCAGGAAAAAAACCCATGCAGTTGGAAAAATTATTAACTTTCATTTTCCTGTCTTTTGTTATTTTATTCGTGATGCGATAAATCTCCAATTAATTACTAAAAATCTCTAGGGATTAACCAGTGGTTTTGATGAGTTTTAGAAACATAAGGAGGTAAATGATATATTGCGACAACAATAGAGTTTTTTTTTTTAATCATTTTTTCCATTATTGGCAGCAACAATTAATGCTCTCTATGCCAACGCATCATATTACAACTATAACCACAAAATTTGCCTATAAATTTCCAATCAATCAAAGTCATATTCATGCAAATTAAATATTCTCTTTTGCTTTCTTTGCAAAGCAAAATCTTTCATCTTCAGTTTCAATATCTAAGCAAACTTTCTCAGCAGCTAGCCATGGCTGGTTTTGGTTGGAACATGAGGCAAGGCGGCAACAACAACATGCATGAACTCGATAATAACAATCATGCATCACGTAAAACCATTTTCCCTCCAATAACACAAATCGCTTGCCGAATATGTAACAAAGTGTTTTTCAACACACAGTCCCTCATAAAACATATTGAAACTCACATGGTTAATTATAATGAACTCAATAACAATCAGCTTACAAACCCTAATTATTTCCATAACAATTTTACTTCACAGACGACGCCACTGCCACCGCTTCCGCCGCCAAACCCTTTTCTTGTCACCGACCCTCCACGAAGAAGCTTTTTGATCAATCAGCGGCCAGTCACAGTCCCACCAGCAGCGAACCTTTCGCTGTTAACGAAGAAAAACATGGTGTTCGGGCCACAGTTGTTGACTCGTGATGTTTTTGGGCAACAGGCGTTAGTTCATCAACGTTCTAGCTGCAGCGACTTCACTAAGCCGTTTATTGATCAGTTGCAGAAAAAAATCCCGGATATTGAAAGAGATTATGGTAATAATAATAATTATAATAATAATAGGGTTTATGAACCAGAGATGCTAGATTTGACATTGAAGTTGTGAAAATTATGTGGAAGATAGAGAGACTAGCTATATATTTTATTTGTTTATTTTCATTGTTAATTTGTTTGTTTGTTTTTTTGGTGTAAACTTTATTAGTCCATTAAATGAAGAAAAATTCGATGTTATTTCGTTGTCCTTTCAGTTATGGAAGACATGAATTCCGTTAGATCATTATAATAGATATAATGTATTAGATCTTAGTAAAATTTTATAGTAAGTGTGTTTAGATGAGAACAATATTAAATTGGAAGAGATGAATTCAGTTCGATCAGAACAATATTAATGCATTAGATTGTATTAGATCCTATTAAAATTTTACAGTAAACATGTTTAGACGATAACAGTATTAAAATGCAAGATCTAATTATTACTTGTACCACTTTAAAAAAATTCTATTGGGATCATCATCTAGCAAAGCATTTGCTAAGTCGCTTGGTATATATTTAAAAAAAAAAGATAGAGCCGCAATTTTGAATGTAATGAATGAAATAATTCAAATTAAGTTGAAAGATACATTTTATTACTTTTATGAAAGTAATTTAAGCATTATCATTTTGGAATTTAACTTCTTGCTAATTATTGTATCTAAAGTTGTCTTTTGTGAGAACATTATAAATCTAGATTTGGGAGAATGACACATATATCCCTATAATTATAACTTTTTTTAATGATCTTTACCAGTTACAACCTTAACTTCTTCTTCTTCTTCTTCTTGTTGTTTTTTTTTTTTGTTAAATTGTAGTTGAGAAATAAGCAGTTTGAAATAACTTGTAGTTCAATAATAATACTTCGTGAGTTGAGGGCACCACGAAGAACACGTAAGCCTCACCCCAACCCCAAGTATGTATGAGTTGAGGGCAGGTGCTGGATAGCTGGGTGACATGCATATGCATGTAGAGTACGTAGACTCTTGGAAAGTTGGCAAGCGTGAAGAATATGGATCAAGCGAAAGCGATAAATATCAAGAGTTGAAGTTATCTATCAGCATCTATATTTGTATTTTATCACTTAGCCGAATCAATAAGATTAGGATAGAATCATAGAGATTAGGATATAATGCTTAGATGAACTTCATATTTAAATGTCAATAATTGTATGCCATAAAGGAAGTTTTTAATAATATCAACCTAAGAGAGTTGTTAATTCTTGTTCTTTGAATTGGACCAACGTGTGGTGTCAGGGAATTATTTCGGTGGTTATTTGCTATTTTTGACTGGGACCTAACATTGGTATCAGACATGACTCAACCAACAAACAAACAAAAGATTGAGGAACTAGCGGTCGGGATGGTGGCCGTGGGGGACAGACTACAACAATTGGAGTTGGGCTTAACTCAGGTCAATGCGACACTGAAGGAATTCTCGGAAACCTTTAGTGGGACTCATGACTCCTCTCAACTTCCGTTCCTCAGATGGGTCAAAGGACGATCGACCGGCTTACTTCGGCAAAGCGGTCAAGTTGGAATTTCCTCGTTATGAGGTCGGCCATCCAACAGAGTGGTTTAACCGTGTCCAGCATTTCTTCCACTATCAAGAGACGACCGACAAACACAAGGTCTCCTTGGCTTATCACCTTGGGGGAGTGGCAAACAAGTGGTGGCAGTGGCTGCGCCCGCGCATATATGGAGGAGGGTCAAGAGATTACGTGGACCACATTTGAGGATGAGTTATGGGGTCGGTTTGGTCCAACAGATGGTGTAAATTTCGACGAAACACTTTCCAAGATCAGACAGCAGGGCACTCTCCGTGAATATCAACAAGAGTTCGTAAAGCTTGGAAATTGGGTTGAGGGGTGGTCACATAAGGCATTGGTTGGGTCATTTATGGGTGGCTTGAAACCTGAGATTGCTGAGGATATACGCTTGTTCAGGGCACGTACACTCAAAGATGCAATTCTCCTGGCCAGAATTAAGGATGAACAACTTATCAAGCAACAACAATTTCCATGCCTCCACACTCCTTCCAGTCGCTGTAGCCCGATCAGTTCCACCCCAACCCTTCAAGAGGTTATCATGGGATGAGATGCGGCGACGACGAGCTCAAGGCTTGTGTTTCAATTGTAATGAGCGTTTTACCATGGAACATAAATGCCAAAGAGCAAAGATCATGATTTTAGATGGCCAAGTATCAACGAAGACTGTCACTGAGGAGGACGGTTTGGATTTTCTACCTGCTAGTGAACCTTTAGAGGTTACCGATCAGCCGAAAAAAAATGTTGTGATTCACCGATCACTCTTGGAGTGTTTTTGAGGAAAACCGAATGCAATATTATTACTCTCAAGAATAATATACAAGTTTTTACACAAATAGAAAAACTACAAAAAACCTCACTTAACAACACTCTCTCTGATTCTCTACTCTCACTGGGATGGTTTACAACACTGCAATGTTCTGAATTTATAGGTAAAACGTGGCTACTGTTCATGCCATAAATCACTCCTTGATTTATGGCATAATTCATGACATTTGTTGGTTGCTTCTCTAATGTCAAAAGTTCTACCGAAAGTTTGCATGGCATTATGCATGCATTTTCTTCATGCTGGACTTCTTGCTAAAGTAGATTGTTGGTATGTGATGCTAGCTGGATTTCATTACAATTCTCCCCCTCTAGCTGCATCTGGAACAATCGTCATCTGATAGCTATCCCGGTTATGTCTCTGCACAACTCTAGCTTGTCTCGAGTAACCACCTTTGTTAACATGTCGGCTGGATTCTCATCTGTATGGATCTTTACTAGTCTCAGCAGTTGTTGATCCATCACCTCGCGTATCCAGTGATAGTGAATATCAATGTGTTTCGTCCGGGAATGATACATTGAGTTTTTGCTCAAGTCCAGAGCACTCTAACTGTCACAATGTATCTTGTATTCTGTCTGCTTGATCCCTAACTCTTGGAGAAACCGCTTTAGCCACAACATTTCTTTTCCTGCCTCAGCTATGGCAATGTACTCAGCCTCTGTTGTGGATAATGCAATACACATCTGCAATCTTGACTGCCATGACACAGCTCCCCCTGCAAAAGTGTAAATGAATCCTGATGTAGATTTCCTACCATCAAGATCTCCCGCCATATCTGAATCTGTATAGCCTTCCAAGATCGGATCAGCTCCCCCGTAACACAGACGAAACTTCGTTGTACCTTTGAGGTACCTGAGAATCCATTTGACTGCCTCCCAGTGTTGTTTTCCAGGATTAGAGAGAAAACGGCTCACTACACCCACTGCGTGTGCAATATCTGGTCTGGTACATACCATTGTATACATTAGACTTCCAACAGCTGAAGAATATGGTATTGATGACATTTCCTCTATCTCTTTCTTAGATGAGGGACACGAACTCTTGCTCAGTTTGAAATGGTGCGCTAGCGGAACGCTGACTGGTTTGGCTTTCTGTATATCAAACCTCCTGATTACCCGTTCAATGTACCTCTCCTGTGAAAGCCATAACTTCTTGTTCCGTCTGTCACGAACAATCTCCATTCCCAAAATCTGTTGAGCTGGTCCCAAGTCTTTCATGTCGAAAGCCTTGGAGAGTTCCTTCTTTAGCTGGCTGATCTTCGCTGCTTCTTGTCCAACAATCAACATGTCATCTACATACAGTAGAAGAGCAACGGATTTTCCATCTGGAAACCTCTGAATGTATACACACTGATCTGCTGCAGTTCTTTTGTAGCCTTGACCCACCATGAATGAGTCAAACTTCTTGTACCATTGCCTCGGTGCTTGCTTGAGCCCGTACAAGCTTTTTTTCAGCTTGCAAACAAGGTTTTCTTTACCTGAAACCTTGAATCCTTCTGGCTGCTCCATATAGATTTCTTCATTCAGATCACCATGAAGAAATGTTGTTTTGACATCCATCTGTTCAACCTCCAAGTTCAATCTGGCTACCAATCCTAGGATGACTCGGATTGAAGTCATTTTTACCATCGGTGAAAAGATCTCATCAAAGTCAATTCCCTCTTTTTTTCTGTAGGAATCCTTTGACCACTAGCCGAGCTTGTGTTTCACACCATTTCTTTCGCTGCCATCTTTCTTGAGCTTGAATACCCATTTGTTCTTCAGTGCCTTCATTCCATGTGGGAGCTTTACTATCTCATAAGTGTTGTTTTTCTGCAGAGATTTCATCTCATCCTGCATTTGCGTGCAGCCATTTGTCTTTGTCCTTATGAGATATCGCTTCATTGAAGGTTTCTGGCTCCCCCTCATCAGTAAGCAGAATGTATTCTGATCCTGAGTATCTGGCTGATGGAATCCGGCCTCTCTCAGATCTTCGTACTGGAGGTTCTGGCTGTCTGTTGTCATTCGGATATGTGGATGATCCTGAAGCCTCTGATGGAGCAGGCTGCAGCTCCCCCTGCTCAACACCTCCTTCCTCCTCTGGTTCTGCTTCTGGTATGTCTTGTACCCCATCATCATCTGTGGCCACTGGTGTTGGTGCTGGGGTTGTGTCTGGATTTTCATCGGCATTGTCGGCACTGGTTTTAGAAGGCATCTTGGGCTTTTCAATGTCTTCTATTGTCTGGTCTTCAAGAAACACTACATCACCGCTTCTGATGACCTTCCTTTCCTTCGGGTCCCATACCTGTATCCAAATTCTTCGTCTCCATAGCCTATGAAAAATGCATGGAGTAGTCCTTGCATCGAGCTTCTGCCTGAGCTCCTTGGATACATGTGCAAATGCTAAACATCCGAATATTCTGAGGTGAAATATGAGGGATTCTTACCAGACCACACTTTCTCCCGGAATTTCGAAGTTCAACGGTACAGATGGTGATCTGTTGATCAGGTAGCAGGCGGCACGAACACTTCTTCTCCCCAGAATGGCTTTGGCAGCTTGGCCATACTGATCATGCTTCTGACTTTCTCCATAATGGTGCGGTTCATCCTTTCAGCGACACCATTGTGTTGTGGGGTGCGTGGAACAGTCCTCTCGTGTCGAATGCCGTGACTTCCGCAGTAGGCATCGAACTCCCTGGAAGTGTATTCGCCTCCATTGTGTGTACGAAGACACTTCAGTTTCTTCCCTGTTTCACCGCTGACCATGGCATGGAACAGTTTGAAATAGTCCAGGACCTGATCCTTTGATTTCAGAAAATACACACCCATACTTTCCGAGAAGCATCATCAATAAAAGTCAGAAAATTTGTTACCACCGCCTAGTGAGTTTACCTCCAAGGGACCACATACATCAGAGTACACCAGACTGAGTAACTCTGATTTCTTTGTAGAAGAGAAATTAAAAGAGACTTTGTGTTACTTACCGAATAGACAGTGGTTGCAAGGATCCAAATTAGCATTTTTGGAGACGTGATTAGATCCTTCTTTGTCAAGGTAGACAACCCCCTTTCACTCATGTGACCGAGTCTCTGGTGCCACAGATTCTGAGAAGCCTCCGTTCAGCTACATTGAGGCTTTCTGCACAAATCTTCACATGAGTCTTGTACAAGGTTCCATAGATGTGTCCTCGGGCGATGACCATGGCACCTTTTATCATCCTCCAAGTGCCGTTGCTGAAGTGGCTAGCATAGCCCTGTTTGTCAAGGGCTACCCCTGAGAGTAAGTTGAGTCGAAGTTCTGGAACATGTCTGACCTCCTTCAGGGTTACTGTATACCATGCATTTGTCCGCAACTGTATTTCACCAATTCCCACTATCTGAGAAGAACTGGTATTCCCCATCTTCACTGCTCCAAAGTCTCCTGCTTTGTATGTTGTGAAGAAATCCCTATGAGGAGTGACGTGGTAGGATGCTGCAGTATCTACCACCCACTCGACATCCTGAGTTGCGGTGTGAGGGCATGCTTCTTCCTGGCCGGAGCATATAGCTACATCCACTGTAGTAACTACTAGTGTCTCCGCATCATTCTTCTTTGGCTGGTTATTGCCTTGTCCCTACTCCCGTTGCAGTTTCCGGCAATTCTTCTTCAAGTGGCCTTCAATGCCACAGTGGAAGCACTTGTATGTCTTTTTCCCGTCCTTGGACCTGCCCCTGCTTTTGCTTCTGCCTTTTCTCCCACCTTGATTTTTCTCATGTTGTCTTCCTCGTTGCTCCGAGACAAGAGCTTTTGTTTGATCTGAGCTCACGTCTTTCATTCTGGCTTCTTCATTTGACAGGGCATATTTTACCATAGACATGGTAAGTTTGCCTCCTGGAGCTGAGTTGCTGAGAGTAACCACCAGAGTCTCCCAGCTATCAGGTAGAGAACTGAGTAACAAGAGGGCTTGAACTTCATCTGCCAGTTGCATGTCTACTGCAGACAATTGATTCACCAGGCTTTGGAACTCGTTGGTGTGTTCTGCAACGGAAGTTCCACTCCGTAGCTTCAGGTCCACTAAACGCCTCATGATTAAGGCTTTATTTCGAGCTGTTTTGGCCTGGAACATGTCTTCCAATTTCCTCCACATTTCATAAGCATCTGTGTCCTGTGCTACATGGTGGAGACATTATGGCCGATCCACTGCCTAATCTGACCCAAAGTTCTGTTGTTGAGTTTATTCCAGTCATACTCCTTAACAGACTCTAGTTTTCACTCCCTTCAACTCGATGACATCAAACAGATCTTTACAATGCAAAGAATCTATCATCCTAGGTCTCCAGAGGGAGTAATTAGTGGCAGCCAATTTAATCATTGCACCAGAATGAGAATCCTCCATCTCCATTTTAAGTTTTAAAGTTTAAAATGAGAATATACTAAAATCGGGTCTGAATTTTATAAATCCGAGGTCACCGTTGCGTCCGGAACGGTCGAAAATGGTGGAATAGACACTTCTTTGGTCTAAATCCAACACAGGGGTTGATTTATAAATTCCTAAAAGCTCTGGGGCAAAAACTGTAAATTTCAAAACTTCAGGGGGCAAAATGAAATTTACCAGGCTGCTGACGTGGCAGTGCTGACGTGGCAAGGTGGGACCGGTTTGCTGACGTGGCAGACACGTGGCAGCTGACGTGGCGGATGACTCAGCGCTGACTGTGCGCTGACTGGTTCTGACGTGGCGATGACGTGGCGGCCACGTGTATCGTCTTCAACCTTCGTCTGGCGCGTGAAGCGTGTGATGCGCGTGGTGGCGCGTTGGTGGCTCACTGGAAGGCGCGTGCGGCGCGTGCGGAGTCTGTGGACGTCGGTTCGTTCGCCGGAAAATACCACCGTGCTCGTCTCGACGTGATCTAGCTGATGGTACCCTCAAAATGAATTTTTGACAACTTTTCCGGAACTCGAATTTTCCGAACCAAACTCCATTCTTCTTTTTTTTTCGATCCCAATGAAGAACCAAAGCTCCTGATACCACTGGTTGTGATTCACCGATCACTCTTGGAGTGTTTTGAGGAAAACCGAATGCAATATTATTACTCTCAAGAATAATATACAAGTTTTTACACAAATGGAAAAACTACAAAAAAACCTCACTTAACAACACTCTCTCTGATTTCTCTACTCTCACTGGGATGGTTTACAACACTGCAATGTTCTGAATTTATAGGTAAAACGTGGTTACTGTTCATGCCATAAATCACTCCTTGATTTATGGCATAATTCATGACATTTGTTGGTTGCTTCTCTAATGTCAAAAGTTCTACCGAAAGTTTGCATGGCATTATGCATGCATTTTCTTCATGCTGGACTTCTTGCTAAAGTAGATTGTTGGTATGTGATGCTAGCTGGATTTCATTACAAAAAATATCACTCCATGCATAGTCGGGATGCACCTTACCCCGTACCATGCGGGTGTTGGCCACTATTAGAGATCGGGAGGTTGTCGTGCTGATTGATAGCGGTTCCTCACACAATTTTATCAACGACAAAGTGGAATCTATGTTACATCTTCCCGTGCTACCCACCGCATCCTTTCCAGTTAAGATTGCAAATGGGAACTCCTTGCACTGTACCGGGCGTTTCAAAACGGTACAGGTCCCCATTCAAGGTATCTCATTTTCACTCACTCTTTACTCTTTACCATTACACGACCGTGATCTTGTTTTGGGTGCCCAATGGTTGGAGCTTTTGGGTTCAGTTGTGTGCGATTGGAAAAAAATGAAAATGGCCTTTCACTAGGATGATCAGTTGCGACATTTACACGGCTCCTTAGATAGCGATATCCACTCCACCACCCTCGCTGTTATAACTAAAGAAATCAGGCCTCACAGTTCGGTCTTTGCAATCTCTTTTGCCATGCGGGACGGCTTGGCTATCAGTGATTTGCCTTTCGATCTGCAGCACCTACTTACGGAGTTTGCTAGTGTCTTTCAGGAACCCACACAACTCCCGTCTGTTCGTGAAATCGACCATAAAATAATGCTCAAGGACGGTGCCGAGTGCACCAACTTCAGATCCTACTGTTATGCTTACTTCCAAAAGGGCCGAAATAGAGAAATAAGTGAATGAATTATTACATAAGGGTTTTGTACAACCAAACACCTATCACGACCCTCTCCCTAAAGCGGGTCCAACCCTAGAAAGGGGTTCGCGGACCTCTTTATTTCGAGTATTTTACATGACATATCAAACAAAAATACACAAATAATACTTTTTAATTTATAATTTATCAAATCTCCAATAAAGTCTCCGGAATTAAGGTTTACAATACAAATCTTTAAAAAACAACAAAATAATGTCCAAACTGTCTGGACCAACTCGAAAAGCAATTGTGTCATGTGGATCAATTCCTGGTACTGCTATTGCTGTGTTGGCGAACTACCTGAGATGTTTGGAAAAATGGAGAGGGGTGAGCTTAAGAGCTAGTAAGTAGCACTCATACTCTCAACACGACTTCACCAAAAAAATATGGATATGTATGTATATATATATGTTATAATATATGAAAATAACATATTCTATAATATCATCTCAAGTAACCATTCTCACAACAATACCAACATCCATCAAACATGATTGCTAATCCGGGTCCGATATAATAGTGGATTGAAACCAATGGGAGGTAACACACAACTCCCAATGTTTCCACCAACTCATCCGGCATAAATATATAAATGGTAACTGAAACACACTCCACCAGTAATTATGCATAACATCGCATAGCCTCTCATGAGCTCTCTCTACTCATATCTCATCTCTCGTATCATCTCAACTCACTTCATCTCCGACCACTATTATTCCGGCAGCATAACATAACAACACACATCATCCAATAGAAATACATCTCATATTCATTCCATCAATCTCATCTCAACAATCATAAATTCATAATACTCATGCTTTCAATAACTCGATATATATATATATCTCAACACACACACTCACATATATCAATAATAATATTTTTATATACATATATAGACTTTCACAACAACCATCAATCAACAAACGATTATGTTAAGAGAATTATCGTGCGTTGTACTTATCTCAATCCACGTAAAAGTCCTTTATATATTTATATACTCGCTAAGAATCTAAAAAAATATAAAATTATGATAAAGTCCCTCAACTTTGCTAAAATTATGATTTTACCCCTAAAATTTCTAAATTTTCATTTTAACCCCAAAACTATCTACTATGTCCAATAGTCCTAAAATTCTCAAATATTACTTATTAACCCCTGAAAAATAGAATTTACAGATTTACTCTCACAATCATGCCAATATGTAATTAAGTCCAAGACTTTCAAAATCTTACGCTTACACCCCAAAATGGTAACAATCACGTACCAAGCTCCAACGACCTCCAAATCTCACAACGAATGAACCACTGGTTAGTATACATCATAAGGATTACAATGATGGTGGTGGTGAGAGCTGAAGCACGGTGGTTATTGACAAACGGTTAAACAACGATAACTATCGTTTTTGACTCATTTCTCAACAACCGAAAGTCTGATTTGGGTAAATGAAATATCAAACCTGTATATCTCGATGATGGAAAGATTCTGGTCCGGGAGGTGTTGTACACACAATGAGGCATGGGCGCGTGGTAACGGCAGTAAGACGACGCGTGTTGCTACGTCCGGCGGTATCTCGGTGGTGGTCCAATGTCGTTGGATTCGTCTCGTCGAGGGGATTCTCCAGATACGATCACATGTCAGAAATGAAGATAGGACGATGTCGAACGAAGCATTTCTCTCTCTGGACACACTTTCTCCCTCTTTAGATATTTCTCTCAAATGCTCTCGGTTTCTCTCTCTAAAACTCCATATAATTTGCTCTCAATGTCTCTGGAATTTTACTCAAGACACACCTCACCATCTCCTCTTGAATACAACTTAAAACTCCCAAATACTAAACTTTGTTGATAATGGAATTGATGATGGTTAGTAGGGTTAATGATGGGGTGGATGGTTTTGTTTTCTTTTAATAATTTGGAGACATAAAAATATGTTTGGTGATGATAATTAGGTTGTGGAGTTTATTAGGTTTGAATTGATAATGAAATAATAATTTGATAAAATAAAAATGAGTTATTACAGCACTGGTCTATTTTCTTCTCCCGTCTTGTTGGTTAAGAAAAAAGATGGCACATGGTGATTTTGCACGAATTATCGGGCATTGAATAACGTGACAATCCATGATCGTTTTCCAATTCCTACAGTAGATGACATGTTAGATGAACTACATGAGACAACTTATTTTATAAAATTGGATTTGTGGGCCGGATACCACCAGGTGCGGGTTATTCCCGCCGATATTCAGAAAATAATCTTTCGCACTCACAACGGCCACTACGAATATTTGGTGATACCATTTGGGTTATGTAATGCCCCCTCCACCTTTCAGGCTATCATGAACTTAATTTTTCGGCCACTCCTCTGCAAGTTTCTATTGATATTTTTGATGATATAACAATATATAGCCCCACATGAGACGCCCACCTACAACATGTAGGATAAGCCCTTCAGATCCTTCGGCAACAACAGTTTTTCCTAAAGGAGAGCAAGTGTTCTTTTGGCCAACAAGAACTAGAATATCTGGGACAGATAATTACGGATCAAGGAGTTATGGTCAATTAGTCCAAAATAGTATCTATGCTTCAGTGGCCAAAACTAACTACTGTGTCGGAGCTAAAATGTTTCCTTTGACTCACCGGCTATTACCACAAGTTCGTCATAGCCTATGGCATAATTGCAAAGCCATTAACCAATTTACTGAGAAAAAGGCACTTTAAGCGGAATGAGGATGCCGACGCAGCTTTCACAACCCTCAAACAAGCGAGGATCACTAGACCCACATTTGCCATGATGAATTTACAGGAATCATTTACCATCGAGACCGATGCATCACACTACAAAAAATGTTATTTTTAGCGTCGAAAATTTAGAATCGAAAAATAATTTGAAGCTAAAGAGATATTTTATAGTGGAAAATCAATATTGGACGTTAAAGTATCAGTTCTATTGTGTCGAAAAATGTTTCGACGTAAATAACACATCTTTAGCGTCGAAAATTTTATTTTGATGCAAAATGTATGACATTAAGCGTCAGAATTTATTTCGACGCTAAAAACTTTTACCATTTTGTATCGAAAATAATTTATTTATCAACGCTAAAAGTCATATATTTTACGTCGATTTTTTTTTTCGACGCTAAGGGATTCTTACAAACCCGGGACCATCGACAATCCCATTACCCTTTAGCATCGAAAAAATTATTCGACGTTAAAAAATGTAACATTTAGAGTCGAAAGTTTATATTTCGACCCTAAAAGGTTGTTATAACCTCAAAGCTGTACGTAAAACTATTACAATTATTACACGGTAATTGGGAAATCCAAATATGACAGGGATTACAATAAACTTCGGATCAGACCCTAACGGCGGAAGCAGGGGCTGATGAGCAGATGCAGAGGCTGAACAGCAGAGGCAGAGGCAGAGGCTGAACAGCAGAGGCAGAGGCAGATGCTGATGGCAGAGGCAGAGGCTGAACAACAGAGGCAGAGGCAGAGGCTGGCAGTCAGAGGCAGAGGCTGAAGGCAGAGACAGAGGCAGAGGCTGGCAGTCAGAGGCAGAGGCTGAAGGCAGAGGCAGAGGCAGAGGCTGGCAGTCAGAGGCAGAGGCTGAAGGCAGAGGCAGAGGATGAAGGCAGAGGCAGAGGCTGAAGCTGATGGCAGAGGCTGAGGCTGAACAGCAGAGGCAGAGGCTGAAGCTGATGGCAGAGGCAGAGGCTGAAGCTTCACCTTCCCGAGGCTTGTTGAAAAACAACAATATCCTTAAAACAAATTCGTCCCCTACCGTAGGTGCAGTAGAACATGAGACGATTGTTTCCCAGGATACAACGGGAAAACGCACGAGCAAGGGCACCACCAAACTCGCACCAAACGAACAACAAAGTGTTTGAACTCTCCTTGTAAAACAAAACAAGAAATCTATTTTTTATTCTCTGTTCTGAAAACAAGAAATGATGTTGTTTATATAGGAAAATAAAACACATCTCAATTAATGGAAATAACTTGTCAATTAAATCTCATAAATGGGAGATGTTACACATTGTTGTAACCACTAAGCTAATTAAATTAGCACTAATGGAAATTAAACTATGTAACCACCAAGCTAATTAAATTAGCACTTATGGAATTGTAACCACCAAACTAATTAAATTAGTTGTTATGGAATTACAAAAGGCTTGGAAAAATTGTAGAGAAAATTGAACTTTGAGCAACAATTTCTCATTCACCCAAGCACCATTTTAAGCATATGAATATACCATTTCGAAGTACTCACGGAGGAGTATCCGAATCATTCAATAAGAACCACTAACACGAAGTGGATCATGCTTAAAATTGAGCCTCAAAATGCTTACTCATAAGCATTTTTCCAACAATCCCCCACATGAATGAAATTGGCGAAAAATCGTCATAAAATATTTTATAATACATTTTATTTTGACCTAGAAGAGTTCAACGGTTCAACACCTGCATAGGATAGGTAGGCATCAGCCTTTGAACCTTCCCTTGTGAAAATATATCTCATTACTGGCTGACAGTTGACGCGATGTCATTGAACTGTACTGCCGTTCATGTAATTGGAGAACACATATCACACAGATATTTTACCTACACATTTGAGTTCTCATTATTATGTTCATTTTGGCCATGAACATCTACCTGGTTCTGCAAGAGTTTCTAAAAATTGTGCCCCGTACAATTCCCTTTGAAGCGGCCCCACTTCTCTCTCACATAGGTGATTTCTTATTTAAGAGTATCTCGTAATACTCTGCTCGGATTCCCGACGCATAAGAATCATTAAAAGCTTTTGCTTAACCTCTATCCATACGAGCATCACTGTTTCATTTCATCATAGGAATGGACTAGAGGGTAACCCCCCACAGTGATCCAATTATGTCTTTTACGAGTAGGTTGTCCCATTGAACCTAGATCTTGGGATCTCCAGTCAACAAGGTTGAGTTTTCCTTCGTAATAAACATTTATCTAATGGGCTCAGTCCCATTCCCCTCGATGATTTCACAACTAACTCTCTATTTAACCCTTTGGTTAGCGGATCCGCAATGTTATCCTTTGACTTTACATAGTCAATCGAAATAACTCCAGTAGAAAGTAATTGTCTAACGGTATTGTGTCTACGACGAATATGTCTAGACTTACCATTATACATATTGTTATGTGCCCTTCCAATTGCAGATTGACTATCGCAATGAATGCAAATTGCTGGCACTGGCTTAGGCCAACTTGGAATATCCTCTAGAAAATTTCGAAGCCATTCTGCTTCTTCAGCACACTTGTCTAATGCAATGAATTCTGATTCCATTGTAGATCTGGCTATCACAGTCTGTTTGGAGGATTTCCATGATATAGCTGCACCTGCTAGTGTAAACACATAACCACTAGTAGACTTTGAGTCTTTCATGTCAGATATCCAATTAGCATCACTGTATCCTTCGACTACAGCTGGATATCTATGATAGTGCAACCCATAATTACGAGTAAAACGTAAGTACCTAAGTACTCTCACTATTGCTTTCCAGTGATCAACCCCTGGATTACTCGTATATCTGCTGAGCTTGTTTACTGTACAGGCTATATCAGGCCTTGTACAACTCGAAGATACATCAAACTCCCGATCACTCTAGAGTATTCTACTTGAGATATACCATCTCCCCTATTCTTTGATAGGTGTAAACTCACATCTAAGGAGTTCTAGCCACAGCTGAATCATCATTGTTGAATTTACCAAGAATTTTGTCCACATAGTGCGACTGATCAAGAATAAGTCCATCTGGACTTCTCGAGATCTTTATTCCCAGAATGACATCTGCAAGACCCATGTCTTTCATGTCAAACTTGGATTTCAGCATATTCTTGGTAGATTTCACCATTTTGACATTACTCCCGACAATCAGTATGTCATCAACGTAGAGACATAAAATGACATAGCCAACTTCTGTCTCTCTGACATAAATGCATTTATCACATTCATTGATTTTGAAACCATTTGCCAACATGGTGTCATCAAACTTTTTATGCCACTGTTTCGGGGCTTGTTTCAATCCATACAAGGATTTAACTAACTTACAGACTTTCTTTTCTTGTCCTGGAGCTATAAAACCTTCAGGTTGTTCCATGTAGATTTCTTCATCTAAATCTCCATTCAGAAAGGCTGTTTTCACATCCATCTGATGTACCTCAAGATTGCGCAACGCTGCAATCGCTAGTATCATCCTTATGGAATTTATTCTCGTTACAGGAGAATAAGTATCAAAGTAATCAAGACCTTCACGTTGTCTATAACCTTTAATTACAAGTCTTGCTTTGTACTTGTCAATTGATCCATCTGCCTTTATTTTCCTTTTGAAAATCCACTTGGACCCTAAAGGTTTACATCCTGGAGGAAGATTCACTAACTCCCAGGTGTGATTTTGTAAGATGGATTCAATTTCACTATTGATGGCATCTTTCCACAAGGCACCAAGCTGACCTTACAGCTTCGTTATAGCTTTGAGGATCATTCTCTAGCAAAAATGTCAGAAAATCTGGACCAAATGATTTTTCCGTTCTAGCTCTTTTGCTACGTCTTAGTTCAGGTTCAACAACTTGTTGATCCTCTGGAACATTAATTTGTTCTCGGTCCTGACTATCTTCAATGATAGTCTCATGTGCCCGTTTGTGCACATCTGAATTCGAATTAGTTTTACAAGGAAAAACGTATTCGAAAAAGGATGCATTCCTCGATTCCATTATCGTATTCTTGTGAATATCTGGTACATTAGACTCATGCACAAGAAATCGATAAGCATTACTGTTATGAGCATATCCTATGAAAATGCAATCAACAGTTTTTGGTCCTATCTTCACCTTTTTAGGTGGAGGAATGACTACCTTGGCAAGACACCCCCACACTCGAAGGAATTTATAGGAAGGTACTCTTCCTTTCCACATTTCATAAGGAGTTTTCCCTGCTTCTTTCCGTGGTACCTTATTTAAAAGGTAATTAGCTGATAAGACAGCTTCTCCCCACATAGTCTGAGGTAAGCCAGAGCTGATTAACATAGCGTTCATCATCTCTTTCAAGGTACGATTCTTACGTTCCGCAATCCCATTGGATTGAGGCGAATAAGGAGCTGTGGTTTGATGTATGATTCCATTTTGTTCACAAAGTGATTCAAAAGGGAAAACATACTCACCACCACGATCACTTCTTAACTCCTTAATTCTTTTATTCAGTTGGTTCTCAACTTCATTCTTATAGAGAACAAATTTCTCTATAGCTTCGTCCTTGCTTTTCATTAAATACACATAGCAAAATCTTGTGCAATCATCAATAAAGGTAATAAAATATTTATTACCGCCTCTCGATTGTATTGAATTAAAATCACATACATCGGTATGAATTAGATCAAGTGGTTCAGAGTTTCTTTCAATACTATGAAAAGATGATCTTGTTAGTTTTGCCTCAACACAAGTATCACACTTATGTTTGTTATCAATTTTAAAATTGGGAATATGATTCATGTTAATTAACTTTCGCAATGAATTAAAATTAACATGTCCTAATCTACCATGCCAAAGATTAGAATACTCAACAATATAAGCAGAAGAACTAGCTTTATTGATATTTTTGGGTTTAACAACCATTACATTGAGCTTAAAAAGCCCATCAGTTACATACCCTTTTCCCACATACATCCCATTTTTAGTCAAAACTACTTTATCAGACTCGAACACCATCCGGAATCCATGCTTGTTCAGAAGCGATCCAGACACAAGATTCTTCCGTATTTCAGGTACATACAGAACATTGTTCAGAGTCAACTCTTTCCCAGAGGTCATCTTCAGAATCACCTTTCCTTGACCTTCTATCTCAGATGTTGCTGAATTTCCCATGTATATCTTTTCCCCATTTTCAGCAGGCTCAAATGAAGAAAACATGCTCTTGTCTGAGCATACATGTCGAGTGGCACCAGTATCAATCCACCACTCTCTTGGGTTAGAACCCACCAGATTCACCTCAGAAACCACAGCAGAAAGGTTAATGTCTGAAACATCTTGAGTCATGTTTTTCACCATTAGCCTCTTGTTTCTTTTTTTTCTTCGGCAGTCTGCACTCAGAAGACTTGTGACCCATTTTGTCACAGTTGAAGCATTTTCCTTGAAATTTTGATTTCTTGGAAACTCCTCCTTTAGGACCCATCTTTGACCCTTTGTTCTTGAGGTTCTTGTTCTTATGGCCATGTTCGACAACATTTGCTTTGGCCTCATGAGTCATTCCTCTCTTTTCAGAAACTCGGTTATCTTCCTCAATTCTTAGCTTAAGAACCAAGTCTTCAATGCTCATTTCTTTTCGCTTATGCTTTAAATAATTCTTGAAATCTTTCCAACCAGTGGTAGTTTCTCACTATTATCGAGGCTACTTGGAAGGTTTCACTTAAACTCATCCCCTCAGCATGAATTTCTGCTAGAATAATCTGCAGTTCTTGTACTTGGCTTATCACAGTTTTGGAATCAATCATTTTAAACTCTAGGAAACGGCCTACGACAAATTTCTTAGTACCGGCATCCTCAGTTTTATATTTTCGATCTAAAGATTCCCAAAGCCCTTTAGCTGTTTTCATTCCAGCGTACACACTGTACAAGGAATCACTTAGCCCATTCAGCACATAATTCCGACATAGGAATTCAGAATGTTTCCAAGCTTCAATGGCACTGATGACTTGGATATCAATCTCACCCTCTTTGGGTACAGGAGCATCTTCCTTTAGAAACCTCGCAAGGTTCAACGTGGTCAGGTAGAAGAACATTTTCTGTTGCCACCTTTTGAAATTCTGACCACTGAATTTTTCAGGTTTTTCCGCAGCAGGATTGACATGGCTCACATGTCCAACAGGTTGTCTAGCCATTGAGGCAGAAATACCTTGGCCAGCCACAACGGCTGCCATATTAAGCCCAGAGGCTGATGCAAGTTGGCCAACCGAAGGGGCTGCCACTGCACTTTGGTCAGCCACGGGGGCTGCCACAACATTCTGGCCAGCCGAAGAGGCTGCCATATTCGGATCTACTGTGTTTGGACTGATTTCCATATCCACAGAGTCGAAATTTGTTTTAAGACTGTAGTAAAACTATTACAATTATTACACGGTAATTGGGAAATCCAAATATGACAGGGAATTACAATAACTTCGGATCAGACCCTAACGACGGAGCAGGGCTGATGAGCAGATGCAGAGGCTGAACAGCAGAGCAGAGGCAGAGGCTGACAGCAGAGGCAGAGGCAGATGCTGAGGCAGAGGAAGAGGCTGAACAACAGAGGCAGAGGCAGAGGCTGGCAGCAGAGGCAGAGGCTGAAGCAGAGACGAGGCAGAGGCTGGCAGTCAGAGGCAGAGGCTGAAGGCAGAGGCAGAGGCAGAGGCTGGCAGTCAGAGGCAGAGGCTGAAGGCAGAGGCAGAGGCTGAAGGCAGAGGCAGAGGCTGAAGCTGATGGCAGAGGCAGAGACTGAAGGCAGAGGCAGAGGCTGAAGCTGATGGCAGAGGCTGAGGCTGAACAGCAGAGGCAGAGGCTGAAGCTGATGGCAGAGGCTGAGGCTGAACAGCAGAGGCAGAGGCTGAAGCTGATGGCAGAGGCAGAGGCTGAAGCTTCACCTTCCCGAGGCTTGTTGAAAAACAACAATATCCTTAAAACAAATTCGTCCCCTACCGTAGGTGCAGTAGAACATGAGACGATTGTTTCCCAGGATACAACGGGAAAACGCACGAGCAAGGGCACCACCAAACTCGCACCAAACGAACAACAAAGTGTTTGAACTCTCCTTGTAAAACAAAACAAGAAATCTATTTTTTATTCTCTGTTCTGAAAACAAGAAATGATGTTGTTTATATAGGAAAATAAAAACACATCTCAATTAATGGAAATAAACTTGCCAATTAAATCTCATAATGGGAGATGTTACACATTGTTGTAACCACTAAGCTAATTAAATTAGCACTAATGGAAATTAAACTATGTAACCACCAAGCTAATTAATTAGCACTTATGGAATTGTAACCACCAAACTAATTAAATTAGTTGTTATGGAATTACAAAAGGCTTGGAAAAATTGTAGAGAAAATTGAACTTTGAGCAACAATTTCTCATTCACCCAAGCACCATTTTAAGCATATGAATATACCATTTCGAAGTACTCACGGAGGAGTATCCGAATCATTCAATAAGAACCACTAACACGAAGTGGATCATGCTTAAAATTGAGCCTCAAAATGCTTACTCATAAGCATTTTTCCAACAAAAACCACCTGACACTCCCATTCTTTTTCCTTCTATACAAGTTTTTCTCAAACTTTCCTACAAATCATCAAACAAAACTCCAATTTTTCACAAGATAACTTTTATTCTAATTTTTTTTTTTATTAAACCATAACTCTTTATTTTCTTTATACTTGAATCACTCTCACTTAATTTAAGTTTTATCTCTTTCAAAAATTAGGGTACGATGATCAACACGTAAGCCTCACCCCAACCTCGAGTATATGAGTGAAGGGCAAGTGCTAGATGGCTGGGTGACATGCATGCATTTAGAGTATGTAGACTCTTGGACAGTTGGCGAGCGTGAAGAATGGATCAAGCGAAAGCGATAAATATCAAGAGTTGAAGTTATCTATCAGCATGTATTTTATATTTTATCACTTAGCCGAATAAATAAGATTAAGATAGAATCATAATAGCAGTTCAATGAGATTAGGATAGAATGTTTAGATGAACTTCGTATTTTAATGCCAATAAGTGTATGTCATAGAGGAAGTTTTTAATAATATCAACAACTGGTTTCACTCTCACCCGAAGCGAGTTATTAATTTTTGTTCTCTTAATTGAACTAGCTAGCGTGTGGTGTCAAGGAATTATTTCGATGGTTAGTTGCTATTTCTGTCTGGTACCTAACAAAAACTCACTTTTCAAAAGAGTAAGACATTGCCACATTTACAAGAACTTTTTAAATCTCATTTAGAGATTCCAACATTTAAATGTCAAATTAGTGCTAATTATTATTAAGTGGCATTCACTTATTGAATGATAAATTTTAAAACTATTAAATATACTTATTTTATTTGACCAACCAAAAATTAAATTAATTCTTATAACACCCTTTTAATTCCAGAAATAGCTTTAATTGACTTGTCATCCTTTAAACTCAAAAACTTAGATATTGCAACTTTCCTCATTTCTTTCTTATATCTTTTGTTTTCAAACCCCATTTAAAACTGGCTGCTTATTGTTTATTTAAACAAAGACTTGAAATAGGTGTTGAGCTGAACTTCATCTTCATGAGTTTTTTACATATTATAATTAATAATTATTGGATAATAATTTATATATAACTAAATTTTAATCATATAATACTATTAAAGTACGTGTGACAGAAGATTATATATGAAAATCTTAGTAATATATCCAAATTCCTAAACAAGACAAGTTCTCGCTAATTTTTTTTTTTAATATTTTTCCAAAAAATACAAATACGAGCAGCTTTTGGATATACATTAGAATAGCAAACTCGTTTGTTTTCTCAAACAAAAATATATGAATGTTGTGCTAACCATGGGCGTTTTAAGAACATTAGATCTTGTAAACTTGGGATATTGATAGCAATTTTATACCGCACGCAAGTGCACGTATTGCTTAATTAAGTAATATAATGATAAAATGTTGGATATCATACCCACATGGACTTATTATTTCTCCTATTAATACCAAGACTAACCTACTTAATTTAAACTAAACTATTGGCTGAGAAAATAGTGTTTATTCTGAAATTAACTGAAAGTAAATAAATAGGAAACAATAATTTTGGAGATAACTTTATGTGCGAGAAGAACCTAGGGTTGTGACTTCACATAAGCATGCAAACATTGTGTCTTTCCGTAAGGTCGAACATTCTGACAACTAGTGTCTGACAATTCACTCGGAAAGTGAGGAGGCCTCGTTATACGTCTATTAACACTCCTACTACTACCAGAAAAGGTCTTTCCAAAATACAGGGTATGGCAATATCTTTCTCTATGTCCAGAACTATGAAATCAGTTAAGATCTTAAACTCCCCCACTTGCACCGTCATATATTCTATCTTCCCTTTAGGCTTCTTGACAGTTTTGTCAGCAAATTGCAAGGTCATGAAAGTTGGCTTCATCTCATAATACCCTAACTTCTTCGCCATAGGTAGCAGCATTAGATTGATTCCTGATCCTAGATCGCGTAACGCTCTTTACTCGCAATCCACAATGGTGCAGTCTATGGTGAACACGTCGGGATCTTTACATTTAGTTACAGTTGGTCTTTGCAATATAGCACTGTAAATCTCCGCAAGCCTTTTATTTTGGCAGTATTGCTAATGAGTGAAGTTGCGGCTCTCTTTGTCCAATTCACCATGGATTCCTCCTGGGGAGGCTGCGATTTATGTCTCAAGCTAGGTGAAACATCAAATAAATTTATGCACTTATAAATTTCATCATTAAGCTCTTCATCAGACATATACAAAATGCATCTATCCTCTAATTCCTTATGGCATACTGAGATGGCGTTGTAAAATTATTTTCCTGCCCTTGTAAGGTTGACATCTGTGTTACTTGGCTAAGTTTTATGTGGCCTCTGATTTTGATTAATCTCAAGCTGTCCAATTCGGGTCCCAATGCTCTTATGGTTGTAACTTGACTCTGGAATATGGCATCGTACATGTCTTCTTGCCTCTTAAGCATGTGTGCTAGTACTTCCTTCAATTCTGTCTTTTGCCCGTACCCTTGATTTTTCTCCCACCTAGGGTTGAAGCTATCTGAGTAGGGGTTGTGGCCTTGTCTGTTGTATTTGTTCACATAATTAATAGACTCGTTATGTGGAGCGTAGAACCCTCCATTTTGTACTCCCTCATATCATGTACTTGTAGCTCCAGCATTGTTCACAACCTGCTTACTAAGGATCTCTAGATATTTACAGATTTAGTCTAGTTTGACATTCACAGCTGTATTTAGTTCTAACCCGTGGACTTTTTGGCTCGTTGAATACTTCTTTCAGTTGGCCATAGAGAGTTATTATTAACGACCTCTTCCAGTAGATCCCACGAGACATTCTCATCTTTAGCCATTAACGCACCTCCAGCTGCTGCATCTACTGTAGTATTCACCATTCCATTAAGCCTATTGTAGGAAGTCTGGACTTGCGGCCATTTCGCAATCTCATGATATGATGCAATGGGTCTTTATATCTCTCATACGCCTCATATAAGGACTCTGAGTCATATTGCATCAATGACGTGATATCTTTACATACATTTTACTGTTCCGGCGGAAGGAAAATACTTGACGAGGAACTTGGTGGTCAAGTCTATCCATGTATTAATGGATTCTGCTAGCAATAACCGAAGCCATCCCTTAGCTTTTTCTTTCTATGAATATGTGAAAGCTCGCAGGTGAACCGCCTCTTCTTCCTATCTGTTGAAGTTGAAAGTGCTATAAATTTCCATGAAATTACACACTTGGGCATTAGGGTCATCATTCGGGCCACCTCCAAACTGCACTAATTACTGTAATTGACTACAGGTCTTGACGTTGCATGCGTTGTCTTGAAGGGGTGGTAGGACGATACATGATATGAGTCCATAAATGATTGGTATCGTCCTGTCCCGAATTGGGATTCGAGCTGCTACTTCTCATCGTTCAGGCAGATTGTCGTTCAAGAATCCTGAAATCAAAATAAAAAAAGAAGATAAATGATAGGTGTTTACCTAAGCAAGTAAAGTGTTGTCCTAATATTAATAAAGAAAAATAAATTAAGTCTCCAGTAACGGTGCCAAAAACTTGATCGTGATTTTATACTACACGCAAGCGTACGTATCGTTTAAGTAATTTAGTGATAAAATATCGGATATCATACCCACATGGACTTATTATTTATTTTATCAATATTAAGATTAACTTATTTAACTTAAATTAAACTAATGGTTGAGAATGAGTGTTTATTATGAAATTAATTGAAAGTAAATAAATAACAAACAATAATTTCGGAGATAACTTTATGCACGAGCAAAACCTAGGATTGTAACTTCACCTAAGCATCCAAACAATGAGTTCGGAAAATTTTCATTCAATTAGGTTGTTACGAATTATTAACCTAAAATACTAACTACTACAAGCCACTTTCGATGGTCAGATAGAAATACTCAGATTAAACTAATTAACATTATGAGGCTTGATAATAGGTTTTGGACGAGTTTGTGCTTATATAGGAGGTCATGCGGGTCTTTCCTGATTAAAAATTGAGTTCTGGATGAATCTCGGTCGAATTCCATACGTCGGGACATGCCATCGTTAGCTGGTTTCTGTCTCGTTTTTCTTATGCCACGAGTCGCGATGCGCTTCTTGTGTCGGAACGTGCGTTTTATCTTTGAAATTTGGCCCAATTCCGTCCGTATTTTATCATTTTCATCCCTTGTTGACTTTGTATGATGAAGCTTATGTGAACCGTCTCAAAGAATATTGTTTAATGAGTATCAATTCTTTGTTATTTAAGTTTAAAATTAGGTTTAAATAATGTTTTCTTTAGTAATAATCAAAATGACTTGTATCCAATTTTTTTTTCTTTAAAAAAAAAAAGTATTATAGTTGTATGTGTAACTTATCAGCTGTTAATTTTGAAGTTTTACATTCACCATCATCAATATCACCAAATTAAAATTATAAATCTTCTTTTCATTCATGGTAAGGATATCTTATGAGTAGATACTAGATATCAAAACATTAATGATATTGAATGAATCCTCATTTAACATTCTTTGAGTCATTTCCTTATTCCACTCATTGAAATTCAAGACAAATATGTTGGTTGTATTATTAAAATGGTAAACTTCATAACAATTTCTAACAAGTTTTTCCTATATTATTAAAGCAAATAAATAATTTCCCAAAAAGAGCAAAGACAGCAATAATGACTTCAAATATAAATAAGTTAAAGATAATAATTATTATTGTAAATATAGAAATGCTTTCCCATGCTTTCTATAAAAAAAAAAATAATATTGGATAATTAATTATCAATTACCATTTGTAATCAATATCATTACGCATTTGCTTTAATGCTTGTGATATCAATCCAACTTTAGCCCTAGTACATAGATTCTCCATTAAAAACAGCATCATCACTTCCAAATGTGCTCACTTTCATTAGCCCCACATTCCCTAAATTGCCTGTTGTGTTTTATATAATAACAAAAATTGATTACCATTAATAAATTAGTCAACATTTTCTTAAGAATGCCAGAAAAATTCTTCAAGAAACATTAAACACTCAGCCGCAACAACTAATGCTTTGCATTGCAACGCTTCATAGACAAGCAAAAATTATAACAAAAAATTATCTATAAATCATCATTAATCTAAACCATTCAGGCACATTTCTTTTTTGCTTTCTTTCCAAGAAAAAAAGTTTCATTGAAGGCAAATAACAAAATTTCTTTTCGCCCAAAATTTCTCAGGCATGGCCGGATTTAGTTGGAATATGAGGCAAGGAAACATGCATGGACTCCAAAATCGTGCAACCCAAATCGCTTGCCGAATATGTGATCATGTGTTTTTAAGCACACAAGCCCTACTAAATCATATCGAAACACACATGGCTAACGGTGGTGAATCTGCTGCTGCAAGACGGAAAAATCATCATAACCAAATTGTAAACCCTAATTTCCAAAACTATTTTCCTTTACAAAATCCGTTGCAGCCTATTGATCATAGTGGCCGTGGCCATGTATCGCAAGAAAGAAACCCTTCTCTTGTATCCTCTAACCATCGAAAAGTTTTGAATCAGTACTGGCCAGTCCCACCAACGAACCTTTCCCTGCTGTTGTCAAGGAAGGACTTGGTGTTCGGGACACAGCTGTCGCGTTATAAATATGGGCAACAAGCAATGCAGAATCAGCAAAGTTCTAGCAGTGACTTCACTAAGCCGTTGATAGATCAGTTGCTGAAAAACATCCCGGATTTGGAGAGAGGTGATGACAAGAATAGGGTTTATGAATCAGACATGCTGGATTTGACATTGAAGCTATGATAGCAAAACCTTGGGTTAGGAGAGAATGACCATTTTATGTAGTTTTTGTTGGTAATAATTAGTAATAAAGGTGAGACTTCCTATCCCACATAGGAAGAGCATTGAGAGTAGATTGAGTTTATAAGGCTTCTTACATATAATAATTTAAATTGGTGATGGAATGATATGGAGGGACCATTATTGGAAGGAAACATAAATATAGGCAATTTAATTAATTTTTGGATTTTATATTTGACAGTTTTTAGTTTAAATTAAAACTGTTCCTTCAGTTGTGTCTAAATCAAGTGTTATGACTTTAAGGGATATAATTCATTTAAGACAGTGAATATACGTTTCAAAACCTTCTTCAACTTATTGGTTCTAATTATCTAACAGTTTTTGATTTATAATCCTCTATATTTTTCATTATACTGCGTTACTTTCTTGACTAGTCGTTTTGTTCCAATGATGGGTTTTTTCTGTGATAGCTTTGATACCATAGAGTAACGGTTTATTATTAAAACTACATAGGGTAGAGTCACCGTGGCATGGAGATTAATATTTTACTAGTTTGACTGGATGGACTTACAACAACATTTTTTTTTTTGAATAGTTGGAAATCCCATAACCAAACCATCCCTTTCGGGCTTAAGCGGAATAAGTAAAATCCACGGCTATCCCAGATTCTTACAAGAAACGCACTCATTAGATTTGAATCTATGACCTCAAGATGAGATCCTGAATTTTTCACCAAGCCACTCCCATTGAGACTGACCTACAACAACACCCTAAATCTGATAGGGAAAAAATGCGATTCTCCTTTTTCTTTCATGGTGTTGGGGAGTTCAATTAATTTATATTAATGTTATTGTTAGTTAGTTGTTCTCATTATATAATTCATTAACCTATCAAGTGCTTTGACTTGTGATTAGAATTCAAAGTTATTGGAAGAGATATGAATTGTACCAGGATCTTCATCTTGTAAAGCATTTGCTGTGTCATGGATTCAAATTTGGTACAATGTTATTGATTGTCATAAATGAAATATTGCAAATTTGGAAGCCACATTCTATGACTTTAATTTGGTAATTATAACTCAAAATGCCTTCTCCAACGAAGACTTTCCATTTCACCAATTTGGTTTTGGGTCTTTCTTCGTGAACACTTATCCTGTTGTGGTCATTATATCTCCTACAAATAGAGATGGCGAAATTTGGGTTCGGGTTATGTGTTTTCAAACTCAAATTTGGATTAATTTTCTTTTTATCAGACCCGGGTGAAAGCCTAGATTTGTAAAATCTGGGTCAAAGTATCAGGACTACGGGTTTCAAACCCAAATTTCTTTATAAAAATTTAGGTTTCAGATATTATATTCAGATCCCAAATTATATTGGTACAAGCAGGATTGAATCTGACTCAGACCATCCGAGTTTTTCTATGTTAGGATAAATTTGATATCTCTACCTGCACATGAGGGGGTTGTCTAGCTAGGATAGCGGCGGAATCATGTTTATGGTAAAACTGAAGGGGCAGGCAAAACAATATCACATAGAAATTGACAAAATTTCACTGGAGTCTCTTATCCTTGCTGAAATATTTTTTTTGATCAGACACACAACATAGTTCCACTCATCAAGGAGATAAGAATAGTTTTTGGGCTAATGTATATAGATATGGGGTAACTCTTTAACTTAATATTTGTATGAACCGACTGTGTTAATTTGAAAATCGCTTATGAATTTTAAAAATAATTGACCACCATAGTCACACACATCCATTATTATTTTTTAGTAAGCACCTATAAATTTCAGTTTATTTTTAAAATGAACTTTAACTATTTAAAATCTCTTTTTTAGATTGTTTTTAATTGTTCCAGTTGAGTGTTATCTTCAACACCATATATATTCAGCAGTTATGAATGAAAAAATATGATGAATGGAACGGCAAACTTTTTCTTTTGGGGTGAGTTTTGCAAATGTAGTAATTATGTTCAAATGTAGTTATTATGATGAAAAAATATCCTATAAATCTATAGTAAGTATCTTATATATGTATATTCAATAATCCTTAGCGCATCTTGATTTGATAAACATCGATATCACTATGGACTCTTCTTGATTCTTTTGTTACCATAAAATTGACACATAACATCCACTCTTTGAATTGAAATCGTCTGAAGTGTTGGCTAACATCTTATTATTGTCTTGAGTTGTTACATAAATTAAACTCAGCATACGATGGTTCTCATATTGTGAATTTTGGAGAATATTTAATATATATGCAGTTCCTTTTTTATAAAAAAATTATTTTCATAATTTAAACCCGTGATCTCCAAATTAATATAGAAATACTAAAGAATGGACATGCACTAGGTATCTTCTGTTGTGTAACTTAATTACCCATTATAAACATACTATCAATACCTAACAAGGACAACTTACACCAAGTTTTCCCATAAATATATGATTTGGCACATTCATTATCTGATAAAATTTCTGTAATAACCAAAAGGGCTAAAATTCTATATAAAATACACATCACCCTTTTACCTTTCCCTTGACTTGCCACCTTTTTTCATTTTCTTCTTTCTTTGCTTCTACACATCACCATGTCTGGCTATGGCTGGAACTCCTCATCAGGATATGGAAACCCAAATGATTTAAGCCGATCTCCACCAACACAAGAACATTGCAGAGCATGTCAGCAAGTGTTCTATTGCACAGAGGCTCTCATTAACCATTATGAGACTCACATCAGAGAAGAAGCGCTTATGAATTTTCGTGCTGCTATTAGAGAAAAAACTTTCCCTCATCAGAACAACTACATTATGCGTGTTCAGAACCAAGAACCAACTCAAGCTCAGAGGAGCCCTGCTGCTTTTGGTCCTAGCCAATACCAGCATCTTCTTCCTCCGATTGCTAGCTTGAGTAGTACTCATACTTTTATACAGCAACGACAGATGCAGCCAGCTGTTCCAGTCCAGCGCAGACAAAATTTGGCTGCTCTTAATGATAATGTGTGGCCAGTGTCAGCAGCTAGGCCTGTGGATGCTGCTGTTGCTTTGGCGCCGAATCGACCCGCTGAAGCTATCCCAGATGAAATTGAGTTGGATTTTCGTGATGGAGAGAATAGAAGATATGATCATGATGGCTCTATCAATCTGGATTTGACCTTAGGTACTCCTTGAAATTTTTAAACTTCAAGGATGGTGAAGATAAAGCTGGGTGCTCAGTCTATGTTCTTCATCTTTTTTTTATCAAAAATTTTAAAATAATACTTGCAGTATCAGTTGGGTTTATTGAGTTATGGATCCACTGTTATTGTTGTTACTGTTGTTTTCTTGTTGTTAATTGTCAATGTTGTTACTTTAACGTTTCAGTAAACAATGATTTATGAAATTATTAAAGGTTTTGACCCTTGTATACCTAAGAGTAAATTACGGAAATTAAAATCAAACTATGTACACTAATTAAGATAAGTCTTAAATTAATATTTTTATTACTAAGTTCAAACACCCTTAAGTCTAATCAATGGTCTCACTCTTAATCTATGCAATAATTAAAGAGAACAATTAAATATGCAAAAAGTAAGCGATAGAAAGTAAGCAACAGAAAGTAAACAAATAACACCAGATTTATTTACGAAGTGGAAAACTGTTTGCAAATAAAAAACTCACTCTGAGTATAGGTTACTACCCGAATTCACTATGAAGAGAAACTTACAATAATACTTAAAAGACATATAATAAAATTTTTGCCGACTCAATTACTACAACTGTAATTACCCAAGGAAACTCCTCGAGTCCGCACCAAGCAGTCTTCTTCAGAACTTCCGAAGACTCTTATAGTAAATCCTATAGCGAACTCGCTCTTGCCAGAACTCCGACAATCAATCTTCAACTCAAAACTCTAAAGGTTAGAGTTTGGTAAGGTTTGGTGTTGTGATGGTTACCAAAGAAAGATGTTCGACAAGAATAAAGAAGACATGAGATGAATGAAGTCTTTAATGGTAAACTCTTAAAGAAGATAGAAACAACTATGAATGAGGTTTAGCAAAGTTTCATCTAAGAATAAAGATGTGGAAATAAAGATATGGAAGCTATGTATTTTGTGTTTTCAACTCTGGGTAAAGTGGCTAAGACTTTCTTTATATAGGTATTGTTTTCAAGTATACAAAAACTTTTAAAACACATCCAAAATAAATAAAATACGCAGGGATTTTCGAACGCAACTTGAATGTGTGACTAATGCATATTCTACTGCAAACTCGTTCGAACGTCATGTCGAATGCTATTCGAATGTGAACCCTCTAGTAGGTTTCATTCGAATGGAGTGAAGAACGCAACTTGCACCCGAAGCCTATAGAAGGTTTCTTTCGAACAATAGAACAAACATGCCACAAACATCATGCGTTCGAACTTCAAAATGAAACCAATTCGAACATGAGATTTGATATTTTCATCTAATACTGTCTAATCATCACCAATTCTTCAAAACCCATTACAACTCAATTGTAAATATTTTGTTATAAAGTTTACCAACTAAAATTAGATCCAACAATTTATTTATTCTCTTTATTACTTCTTGTTAATTAACAGACATACAACAGGAGATGACAATCAATAGATTGTTCTTAGCCTAAGTAAGAATTTCTATTTTAGAATATTTGATTGTTTGATGTGATCTTATAGATTAAGTGTCATGACCCTCTTCCTAGTGCGGGCCCAACCCTAGAAAGTTGTTCACATATCTCTTTAGTTCGAGTATTCTACATGTCATATAGTTCAAACATAAATGCAAGGTAAATAATACTTCTTAAATTATAATTTAGCAAATCTTCGAATAAAGTCTCTAATATTAAAGTTTACAACACAAATCTTAAAAACATGAAAATAATATCATAAATGTGTGGACCGACCCGAAAAATGACTGTGGCACTTGGGTAATTTCTGGTACTGCTATTGATGTGCTGGCGAACTACCTGGAATGTTTGGGAAATGAGGGTGAGCTTAAAGATCTCAGTAAGTAAAACACTCATATTCTGAACTTGACCTCACCAATAAAATATTGATATGTATGTGTATATATATATATGTAATAATATTTGAAAATA